>OVAP01000451.1:0-26506 GCA_900406295.1 Aurinia saxatilis
AATGAACAAATTTAAATATGTGAAAATATAAAATTTGATCTTACAATAACTTAAAAATATCAAAATGATTAGCAATTATTTCATATTTTCATGGTCGTAAAAGGATAAACAATCATTTACTAGACTCAGTATTTATAGATAACTTATTATATTTTCCAACACAATAATAAATTATTGACTTAATTAAGATTTAAACCAATAAATACAAGAGGTAGAAAAACGAAAAAACAAAAATCATTATCGCAAATCAAAACAGTGATTAAAAACCTTAACAAAATATAATAATGAATTTGTTTTACTATATCAAGTTTACAGTTATACAATACACTTTCAAATAGTAAATCACAAAAACTATGTATCATATACAATTAAAAAAAAAAACATGGGATCCAAATCTATACTACAATTACCAGATTATCTGTGGAACATCGTTATCTCGAGAACAAAACAAATGAAAAAAAAAAAAATTAACACATTCTGGGCGTAGCGCCGATCAACCACTAGTATTATATATATATAAAAAACTGTGGAAATAGCATGTTCGCCATAATATTCTATGCCATTATGGTCAGTGATTGTGGTGATTCGATTTCAAGCTTTCCGTGTCTGTGCATGGCCATGAAAGAAACATGTTTCGATCACCTTCCTTTAACCACGTGATTCGACTCTTTCGTCGCCAATAACGCTCTTGTCTTGATAAGGTTTATGGATCTGATTTCGTAGATTGCTTATCTCCGAGGGGTTTGGTGTGTGCTTTGCTAATTCATTTTCAAGCTCGTTCGTTAGACTCTCCATCCTCACCTTAGAGTTTGTGCCATGTTGCCTCTTCCATTGTGAGATACGTCTCCGACATTGCTTGACACTACGGTTGATAGAAGAAACTCCAGCATGTGTATTCCATTCATCTCGGACTGCATCTTCAATGTCCGCTTGTACTTGGACCATGTCCACTGCCCCCATTTCTCGCGGATTTGGACATCCCGGTTGATAGCTCTATTCGAGTCCTCTGAAACCATATTTTTGATGCGCGGGGGACCTGTTGCATACTTTAATACTATTCATCCCAGAGACTGTAATATACAAGATTTATAGATGAGATGTCGTCTTCATCTGGTTGCAATTGGAAATTTATCTCCAACAACAATATAGCAATACTAGATCATGCAGATAACTGAGAAGAGAGAAGTTAAACCTCTTAAAACCATATCTGGACCCAAAAAACAGAACCACCTCGACAATTTGTCGATAAGTAGCTCAAAGTTACAGAATCAGCAGCCTCTGAGAAGCTGTTCAGTTATTAACTACCTAAAACTAAACTAACCTTTACTATCCAAACAGTAACTCTGATACCCGGGTGTTATCTTCAACATCAACATCTTTTTTCTTTTCTTTTTTTTGTCATCATCAGGTTAATAATAGAGGACGCAACTGCTTTATGTTCTTACAAGAGACATGATCTGAGTCTTGATCCATCCCATGCAAGTCTGAATTTCTCTGTAGATCGGCATGTTCTGAGGACATCGTGGCTGCAACCCACTCACTGCTGTGTCCATCAGCTGAGCCACATCAGCTGGTGGGTACTGCTTCTCTGTGCACATCTATAGGAAGACAACAAAAAGTTCGAATCAAAACCAAAACCATAAGTATCACAATTGCAGTAATAATTTATTTATTTATTTTTTAAGTCAAGTGAAACATGTCTTGTTGATTTTGATAAGACGTTCATTAGACCAATTAACTTCCTTTCAGTTTACCTGTATCATGAGCCAAGTTGAAACACAAGACGTGATAAGCTCTGAAGGCATTTTTGTTTCGTTGTTTAATAACCCGTCCTGTGAGATGACTCCATTTATCATCAGCTCTTCTGTGTTTGAAGGAGACTGGCTTTGATGATGATCCACGCTGCCATTAGTGTGGTCTTGATGCTTAATACCAGGCACTATAGAGTTATCTGATGGTTGATGATCGCCAATTGAGCTTAAAGCTTGTTGGATCATATTCCCTGCATCTTCTTTTTTCTTCACCAAAGATGCAGCCTAAAACCGCAGTGAAAACAATTTATAGTAAATACAGATTTGAACGAGTTTGACTTCTCTATATATAATACAAACTACCTTAATAGCTGCATCCACCATTGCTTGCGCTATTGATTTTGAATCACTGACAATTCCAAACATTTCTGGCTCCATTTCCTGAACAGGTATATGACAGGATAATTTACAACAATTTTCTGTAGTTGTTACTGTTAGGTATCAAATATTGATCCATTTTATTCTGCCAAAACTGAACAACACATGTCTATATACTTCGTAAAAGATCAATTTGAAGTCAGATTTTCCACAGGTATCAAAGTTTCATTAGCTCGAACCAATTTAGTTACCAACACCCACAAATAAGGCATACATAGTCATTACCTTTTCATCGAGAGTATTTTGCTGCATCAGAGCTCTTTGAACTTCAGGTCCTCTCGCTTTGCTATTGGTAGTGAGATATGATTGATCAGTAGTTACTGGCCTCTTCGTATCATCCTGTAGAACTTAGTGAGTTATGCATAGAGTTTACCAAAAAAACTTGCACAGAAAGAAAGAAAGAAGATCAAAACTTTGCAGACCAGACAAACGTCCATCTTTGTTTACCTGTTTCGCCAAAGGATTCTTCGGAAAGCTGCCATTTCCAAGTACAGAAGGACACAGAACAGATGCATCAGAGTTTGGGTGTCTGTTAACTTGTGCTTCTTTGCTTATAGACAAGCACTTATCGATTTGCATCCTCAGACCCTCTGGCATGTATTCCAATGGATGTAAAGGCATGCAATCAGTGTCCTGTAGAAAAAAGGGGTTTATTAAATGACCTGAGATATGATTACAAGGGAGAAGATAGTTTATTAACAGTACACAAAGAAGTGAATCACACAACAGAGTATAGTGTTATGATTTACCATAACTAATTCGACTCCCATTTCATCAAACAAAACGTTACACTTGTTATGATCCACTGTAATGATCTTGCCATCACGAATTTCCCGTGTTTTAGGATGGATGGCAATGACTCTATTCCCCACTGACAGAGGTCGAGCCAAATCTGTAGGAAGCCCTTCCCTAGCTTTTGTACGGAGCTCTGCATAATGATTTCTCACAGTTTCACGATATTTTTTTAGTTTATCCTGCTCTTCCTGCAGGAATTTCTCAGAGAACCTCCGAGGTCTACCAAGAGAACTGCAAAAGTTCAAGATGATTAATACTCTCAAATCTTTATATATTTTCTAGGCGCTTTTCAATTAACATACAGAAAGGACCTCTAACAAACCTTTTAATGACGCTCCATTCAAGACGAGTAAGTCTTGGAACGTGACCGAGCCCGACATGATTCAGATAATCAATAAACTCCATCTTTGCAAACCAGGGATAATCAATAGCACTGTAGAACCATTCAAATATGCACCTTCGACGCACCAATGGATATGACAAACAAGTCGAAACCTTCGCCTAAAAAATGAAGTAAGTAAACATAAGACCAGATATTGGATGCGTATAAGAGAAATTTTCGTTACAGATCCACCTTTAATAATTCATGTTCTGAAAGAACTTCGTAATTATGTGGCTTGTCATGAGTGATTTCAGAAGATTTAGATCTTTCTTGTAAGCTTTTCTTTAAACTCATCTTATGCCTGTTTGGAGGTTTCTGTGGCAAACTTGTTGGACTCAAACCTGAAATTTGTGTAGCTGACACTACTGCATTTTGCCCTGTTTTTGTATCATCACTAGTTGAAGAAGATTCTTCCGAGATCTTAGCAGCTTTCAGCTGTTTAGCTGGACCTTCAACATGTCTTGTTTTGACCACATTCTTCATATTATCATCTTCAGCAGATTCCTGCAAGGCAATAAAAAAGAATCATAAGAGGAAGGACAAACCAAAATTACTTAAGCATAACTTCTTTCATCGAAAGACAAGGATTCCAAAATTGTACTACACTGCAGGTCACAAAGTAAGATTAAATCCAAGCCAAGACGAAGCAGAATAGGAGAGAAATAGGTTTTGCATATAAATAAATTTGCAAATACCTTGTCGTTCTGAATAGAATCCATTGGAGCTTCAGCACCTAGCACCTGAAGTTGAATGTGTAATGAGCATATGGCTAAGTGATGCACAAAATAATTAGGATAGCAAAACACTGTCCTGCAAACCTTTGGTTTACGTTTTCTTCTTGAAGTACCATCAACAGGTGCCTGAGCACACTTCGCTTTTGTTTTATCAGCAGCTGAAACTGCATGTGACGGATCATCTTTTGCTTGTTTTACTTTTTCTCTGTGATGGCTTGTGGATGCTGTCTCTGGAGTGTTGGATTTTTTATCCATGTTGATAGCTATTCTTTCTTCTTCCAACTGTGCAGCCGATTCTGGATTCAACGAATACAGTAGAAATAATAAAAAGGATATACAGTGATGTGAAAGGAGAAAGGTGAAAGCTGCGAATATCTATAAGTGGTTCTCTTCTTTTTAAGCCATAAAATCTACATCCTCAATGAGAACAAGTCACAATGTAAAACCATTCAGTGCTCACCTGATTCCATTGCATCAACTGAAAACTCAGCCAATGCGTGCAGAGCTTCAAAGTCATCTACACAGGAAAAGACAACAAAGAGAATTCAGATTTGTGATTTTCATAGTTGCAAAATACAAATGCCCCTAGTTTAGTAAGACAACGTGATATAGATAAGTAATCAAAATATCACTTTGATAAAAATATAGTGAAATTTTTTCACTTGAACGTATTATTGGTTTTTACCTCTGTAAAGAAGTTTCTTATTTTTTTTTACTGGGCCATCGAGTGAATATCTCCCTTGGAAGGCTTCAGCATCTGCCATTCCTTTCTGCGGTCTGAGCCCCTCATTGGCACTGCAGGTTTCTCCGCTGTAATCAGAATCATTTCCTTCTGCTTCTTCGTCTCTCAGATTTTGACCCTTCCTGGAAACCTCAATGGTGCCAACCCCTTTCACATCCATCAACAAGGCACCATCTCTCTCAGATGCTCCCCTTTTATCCCTCCTACCTCCGCCTATTCTCACCCCATTCTCAAACATAGAACCATCACAATACTTGGTTTGAGCTTCCTTTGCTTGTGACTGGCAAAAGCAAAGAACACATAAACATATCTTTCAGCCATGACGACATTAAAAAAAAAATAACGATACCTTATTTGCAGAGCTGTAAAGATACCATTTTCCTTACCCTCAATGGTGTACTGTCATTGAGTTCTGTTCTTCTATGTAGAGGCCTTTCTCCTCTTCTCAATGTATCTGTCAAAGCTACAACATGTCCATCATCATCATCATCCGCATCTAGTTGTTTCTTGCCTCTTTTATTTGATGGAGGAGTATAACCTTCTCTATCATCTCTCTCGTATGTAATTGGTACAGGAAACCGAGGTGTACGTGTCCCAGTAGCACGTCGTCGTTCTTTTACTACATAAAATAAAGTAAGAAATTATACATTCTTGAAGATATTCATTTACATATACTTGTTATGCTTCACAGAATTCCACAGGACAGATGGTCACCCTTTAATTGCTGAGAACTACAGATTGAGATAAAAGGAAGCTTTTTGCTCATTTGCTCAACAATTTAAACCGCAGAGTAACCATTTTTTTTTAGCATTGTTCAAAATATAAATTTTAGAAAATTGATTATCAGCAAATAATGATTGTACCATAAGCTGGTATCTGCCTCAGAAATGAGAGACACCCTTCTGCTGATGCAAATGAATGTGGTGGAATAACTTCTTCCTGAGAATCACAAGGTGGAATTTTTGCTCGTTTGCGCTTCAGTTGTTTCCTCTGTACTCCTGAAGCATCATCGCCTTCTCCTTCACTTTCACTCCCATCCTAGAAAAAATTACCATAAGTATGTACAAACTGGAGACACAGCTTTACCAAACAGACAATCTAAACCAACCAATTAGACAATCTAATAACGCTTGAGTATTCCACGTGAATAATCGACCAGGAAATCATTTAAGATGAACTTTAAGGTGTTCCAGCAGTAAGAAAATAAATGACTCACTATGACGCTGTAATGATCAGTCATCATTGCAATGAGGCCAGCTACAGATGCAGTTCCCTCGGGCAGGGACAAATAAGCCTGGAAGAAAAGGAAATAAAAAAGGTATGGAAAAGTTACATAATGTATAGTTTAAGTGAGAATGAAGGCCTAGGGAAAGTGAAAAGTGAAATATTCTTGTAGTCATACCTTATTCATATAAAAAAGTGCTTCCACCATGTCCACAGAGCGGTTATTGCGCACAGCGGCAGCTACCTAAAGAGTTTCCAGGGGGTGAAGAAAAAAGTCAAACAAAAAATCAGGAAAAAAACATATCTCCGAATGCAGTTAACCTTTTTCCAGTCACCAATATGCTTCCGATAGGCAAAATAGAAACGCTCAAGCTCTCCTTTGGTCCACTGAGGTCCCAGCTTGTCAGTCAATTTCTTCTTCTACGGTAAAAAAAAACAAAAAAAACGAGTAAGTAAAAGACGGTCCAAGGAATGAAAGGAAACCTGAAAACTCACCCGTTTGCTCGAGTTCTCAACTTCATTGGTGAAGCGTTTGTTCACACTCTTGGACTTCCTAGTCGGAGCCATATTGCGGATTTCAATTTGCTTTGGCAAAATCAATCCTGAATTCAAGACAACAAAAGGAAAAACGAAATCAACTTTTGGGAATTCAAAAAACCGAAGACCCAGATTCATTTCAAAGAGACCCAGAATCCGAAATCGAAATTCACAAATCCGAAACCGAAAGAAACATGGATCACAAGTTCGAAATCCAAATTCAAAAGCAAAGTCCAGAAATCGGAAACCAACTTCCCATAGGGTTTTCCCCAATTGGTTCCGTAACAGAAAATCGTAATCGGTTGTGTAAAAACTCTTAAAAAAAACCCTAAATCAGAACAGATCCGCTTACCAAATTATACGGGTGAAGGAGAATCGGAGCTAAACTACACAGAACTGAGAGAGAGAGAGAGAGAGAGAGAGAGAGAGGCGTTGCCGCGAAACTTGAATAAAAGGAGGACTTGAGAAATTGAGAGACTTTGACAAGTGAGAGAGAGAGAGAGCCAATAGGCTTTTTGATTCGTTTCTCTTTCTCATCATCCTTTTCAATTTTTTCATTTATATTCTTTCTCTTTTTTTTTTCGTGTGCGCTTCTTTGATCTCAAACGCACACGTGTCTTCTTCAAACGTGCACCCTTAGATTTTCTTGTGTTTTATCTTAGGGTTTGTAGTAACGGCAACATGGGATTTATATTTCAAAATTACACACAATTGGGCCTAATTTCTCAGATGTCTTCCTTCGCGCATACATTCTTCTTTCTTCACCACACTCTAGTACAATCCTTCCTTCCAATCTATACCACTTAAATGCTATTGTCACTGGTTATAGCCTCCTTCTTTTTATTTGAATTTTCTTTTTAAAACTTATGTTTATATATAGCAAAAAAGTACATATTTGGTCAACCCAATTATAATGTAATCTACAAGATGATATAGGAAAAAAAACACTTTGGTAATGAAATTATAAAATCTTATACACAGGCTTGGTCCTCAAAACTTGTTAAAAGCAAAGATTTTTTTGTAAACCTATTAACTAATAAATCATTCAAAATGATACAATAAAAAAAAATGATATCTCGCAAAACAATCTTAGGGCAATTACTTCATGATCCTATTAAGCTAATGAAATCTGCATGTTTGATTCAAGATAACCTATATTCAATTTACTGAGATCACAAACTAGGAGATGATAGACATGATGATGTTAATATGATCATCATCACCTTTTTAAAGGTTAATTTGTAATTGATGTTTTTTACAAACAATATTAGAGAAAATGACCATTTTTTGTGTAATCGTATATTTATAACATATGACATTTATCTATTATAATTATGATTTAAATATTTTTTACATAATTTTAATATATCTTTTTAAAAAGTTCAAAAATAGTTAAAACAAAAAATGATGATAGCTATTATTTTTTAAATACCCGAAAAACCTAAAATATAATATCCCTTATTCATTATTTGAGGCTACACTTAAGTGAAAAAATCTGATGTGTCGCGCTGAGAACGAAAGTTAGTTATAAAAAACGTTGATGTCAACTCTCTAATGCTGACATCGGCTGTGACATGACTAGAGAGAAAGGGAAAGTCCGAGAAATTAGGGTTCATAATCAAGTTTCAATGGAGAAATCCCCAAATTTTGTCGAAATCTTATGTATAGGGAATTCGTTCAATTAAATTACAACACATTTTCATTAGAGAACACCGAGGGAAGTGCTCTTTCGCAATTTTCGTTTTGGTTACAAAATCAGAATCTTCGTTTCTTCTTGTGATTGAATGCTTGAGTAATGTAAAACGTATAACGAGTTCATACATATGTACTCATATGTTTTGTAGTATGGTAACACAATACCGGTCGGAGGGATCATACGATATGGATGAAGCAAATTGTCTTGTTCAGTTAATTAGGACTTGAATAAGAGTTTCAAGCAAATCCACATGTTTTCGATGCAGACATATAATTTCAAACAATCAGAATTCCCACGCCACATGTCAATAAGATTGTTTTAACTGATAGAAGTATAGATAACATGTGGCCATAATGCTTGACAAACCTAATTCAGTTCAAGACACTTTAAGATATACATGTGCTTACTGTAATGTTGCACCTTAGTGTTCCTAAACGTAGCTCATTTTGATTGTGTCTATAACATTTTCTGAAGAGTAAGTGATCAATCATCTTGACATTTGCGTGAATGTACTGATAATCTCTGTAAGTCTATCTAGCTAATGTCAGAATTTGTGACTGATGGATAAGTTATGACGATGGTCTTATGGACAGTTGAAGAAGTGATTTAATTAAGAATTTGTGACAGTATGAGAAACCATAATGTGAAGGAATTAAAAATCTGGAGTATACATTTGGTGTAACAGACGAAATCGTGTGTATGTCTGAAAGAACTAACCATGAGGTGATGTTTAATGTAGTATTGAACTTATGATCAAATTTTGAAAAGCTACATTGTGAACTAACGATTTCTAGGTGTTAGTTCACTGCTTGGAGGAACATTTATGGAACGTTAAATGACTGAAACTATATAATGTTGAGTAACACCACATGAGGTGAATCTCGCAATGAAAATATAATTAACCTAAACCGAGCAAACCAAATCATATTTGTAGACAACCAAGAAATTACCGACGTTAATTTTGAAAGAGCAAAACCATTTATGGTTTTAGTTAACCAGATCTATATTTATATGTATCAGTAGATTAGTACTACTAAAAAAATACGTGATTCTAGGGATATTCACCAGTTAATATCCTGATTTAGTTGCCTAACAACCATTATACAAAATCTTTAGATGCCGAGGATTTTTACAGTTTAGGTATAGACATATCTTCTTAAATATATACCCACTTCTCAGACTTTATATATACTCCGTACTAATACTTCTCTATCTTTAAACTATTTTGTTTCACCCACTTACATGATAAAGCCAAGCTTTATTTTCCACGAGTTTGTTGTTGATACATGCAGAATGTATGAAGAGGGACGTATTCGTAATTTTCATCTAAGAAACCAAAAAAGCAGGGTGTCTTTGTATGAAGTAATTGAGTATTTCCACAATGAACTTTTACTACTAAAGGCAATGAATTCGCAAGGGACAAACAAAATACCTGCGTAAGTTTTGAACCTATTGTTTTTATATATTCTCCATTTAACTATGTTTTCTCACCCTCTCATTATGTTTCTAGCCAGATGACAATGTCAGTATTGATGTCATCTCTTACTGGAGGTCAGGTGATGTGTTATGAGTATACAACAAAATATATTTGGTGTCGACGGACAAGGCAGTGGGTAGCTATTGGCAGAAACTACGTACTCATGAGACGAGCATTCCATAGTAATGGTCGTACCTATGGTAGGAGGATTTTGCCCTAGGCTTGGAATTTTTTTTGTCTAGATTCTGCTATTTGGTTAGTATTGGTTATTTAGACCATTCAAATAAATTTTGTTCTTGCCAAATAATGAGTAATTTCAATAGCATTTAGCTACTTTTTTCCATTTGTTATTGAATTTTTATGATTATTTTCGTTTGTTTATCTCGCTTATTGGAAACAAACCTATCATTTTAGTTTTTTTTTTATACTTAAATAACAAAGCAGATGACTAATTCATAAACATAAAGCAATTTTGCTCATGTAAAGGGAATTATACATGGGCCGAGTTTTTGGGTTTGAGCCCAAATTAAACTTAAATATACATGTTTTGACTATTCATGGCCTTCGAGATTTATCAGGGCCTGAATTATGGGCCAAAGCCGATCGGTTAATGAAAATGATATGTTTGTTAAACTTAAATCATTTAATTAAACATTAAGGTATTGAATTTAATTAGTAAAAATCAACACACATTAAGTAATTTAATTTAAAGTACACATATTTTATCAATCATAATACGTTTTTTTATAATCAAACAAAATTAATATTAAAAAAAACCATGTTTATTTCAATTTGTGTCATCCAAATAAACAATTTAATTATTGTATATATCTGATTTAGTAAAAAAATCATTCCTTATTAAAATAATAAATACCGTATATTTACCTAGATATATGTATATGAACCTTGATTGTTAGCAAAGATTTAGCAGATATATATCTTTTTACCTTGATTGTTTATTGATTTAAGTGATAAGATTACTTATGGAACACAACTATATTCATTTTATTTTCATGTCTATAATTTCAAATATCTTCTTTCTATGTATTAAATTCCAAGAAATTCAGTTATGCAGTAATTAAAGATTATATAAATTACTATATACACATTTTTTTTATAAACTTAACATTAAAATTCTTAACCGTTGATTTAGAATCTAGCCACCCTATGGTTAAGTTTCTACCTAGGTCATGATTATAAACCTATTCATGCACGTCAAGTTTCAATCTAACAATCTCTTCTAGAACTTTTTTGCTTCCCAAAATATATTTTCGAGATTTTTAAAATATTGGAATATGTTTATTTGGTTTGGGTTAAAGTTTCCTTCTCTAAAACACAAACTTTTCCACTTCCAATCGTTATATTTTTTTAAAATACCTCTTTAGTTCTTTTCTTTGTGAATCGCCATTGATGACCATGGAAAGCCGTCCGGGTTTTGAATGAATTCTTGGAGCATTTTGAATACGATCCACCTGAAAGGTGGTTGATATTCTCTGATGAGGAGGTTAGTCGCCGAGAACATCTAGATCTGCATGTTTATTTACTTATTTGTTTTTTTTTTGTTCACGATTTACTTCACATCTTTTATAACCCTATATTTTTTTATGTAGTTAAGTAACGATTGTAGCCTTTTTTAATCATTAGATCTCCATGTATAACTATTATTTTTTCAAGTTATGATTTTACTATGTGAAAAATAATCCTGAAATTAGATTTTAGTATGTGAAAAAAAAATCTGACGGATGGGTTTATGTATAGGGAAACCGTATTGCTGGTACGGTTCGAAACAAGTACTTGGATCAGTTTGAGGATGCTTTCGTAAGAGGAAATTGGTACAAGATTAATGAGTTAAACATAATATTTATAGGGGGTCTGGTCAATTTTTAGAATTGGTAAATTACTAAATCTAAATTTCCGAAAAAGAGATATAAAATTTCTTCATCTTGAAGATTAGTAAAATAGGTTGATCACACGTCTGGTGTCGTTCAACACTCAATTCAGATTTTTCCCATTTTCTTCGTTTGCTTTTTCTTCTCTTCAAACTTGATCCTTTTTTGTTCCATAAATCTTCCATATTCACCAAGTGCCCAAAACTCATCCATGCACCTAAAATGACTCAATGGACTATAATAGTAACAATATAGACTCGATAAAATAGATAAATATGTGTATTATTATTATAAAAACCGGTAAAAACTATGATATATCAACCTCCCCCCCCCCAGACTTAACTTTTGCTTGCCTGATATGCTCAAATTTACCCTAGAAAAATCTAAAAAATGCCCCTTTTGAGGTGTACATTTTTAAAAGTACCCCTCTTTTTTGGCTATTTTTGAAAAATATATTAGTTTCAATCTAAATTCAATCTAAATTATCATTTTTAATATTTTAAAATATTTTATAATGTTTTGTAGGGTTGTAGGGTTTAGAATCTAGGTTTTAGGGTTAAAACCCTAAACTCTAAAATTCTAAACCCTAAAAAAGATTATAATCCTTGATAAATCAAAAATTCTTAAAATATAAACCTTAATACCTCAAACATAAACTCAAATAGTTTGTAAAGCACTAAACCCTAACCCTACAAGCTTTAAGCTCCAAATTAAACTTTAAATCAACCCCAAATAAAAAAAAGTGTATTTTTGAAAGATAAATGGGGGTATTTTTGAAAGGGAACATACTGAAAGGGCCATTTCTTAAGGGCTTCTGGATACACCTTTAATGATTTGGGCTTAACTTCTTACTCCTAAGGGCTAATGATTTGATTCCAAGCCCCATGTGACAGCTAACTCATGTGGCTTGATTGTCCTAACTCCTCACTTCATTCCAAAATAAACATCTTCTTCATCTGGGTGTGGACTTCTGATGTTGATTTGTTGGGTTTGGTAGAAAATGCCTATTTGTGACCTAAAATGCATTTTTTTCACAAAAACACGTTGCAAACAGAAAAATATGAAAACCAGTGGTTTATGTTTCAAATCAAATAGTTTCTTCGTTTAAAACACCAAAAAATCATATCGAAAAGTGGTAAAATATCATCCATATCACCACTACATATGGAAAACTCTAATTTTAAGAAAATGGAAACGTCTACAGTAACAAATCTGCTATCACATTAAAAAGAAAATCTGCAACAAGTTTTAATTGTCAATACTCATAATCATCTAATTTTGTGGGAGTTGAGCCGTTGATGATTTAATAAGTCTGCTATAACGTCAAACAAATCTGTCACCGAAAAATTTGCCACATACTTTGAAAAATCTGCCACGGAAAATCTATTGCAAAAGAAAGTGTTATTCAAGTAAGAAATAAGTATGTCGTCACTTCGAGAAGAAAAATCTGCCATCAAACGATGTCCACTTTTTTATTGAAAAAAAAATATGTGGCAACGAAAAAAAAAATCTATCGTCACGTAAGTGTTATTCCAGTAATTTAAGTTTCGGCGAAAAGTAGTTTGATTTATAAAAAGTCTGTCGTCAAAGATACGTAAAAAAGAAATTTGTCATCACTAGAGCAAAAAAATCTATTACATGTAAATTAAATCTGTCATACATAAATAAATCTAGGATAAACAAATTTGTCACCGCATAACCAAAAGTCAAAAATTAAATCTGCAGTAAAAAAGAAAAAAATCTGTCATGATTATTTAACTCTGCCACCGCATGTGGCAGATTTTTGTTATAAATCTGCCAGACTCTCGGAACCTTTCATGACTAGAATAACATACCAAAACAAATCCGTCGTGGCCTTAATAAATCTGTCACGAGTTAAAAAGTCTGTCGTCACAGTATATTAATGGTATTTTTGTAAATATTGTTATTTTCGTAAAATTCATTAATAGTATTTTTCGTAATTAATTTTTTTATCTTAAGGTGGTCATTTATAATTTATCACTTGGCTCAAACTTTCACTTGACAAAATAGTAATTTTCACCAAAATATGTGTTATTCTAGTTTTTTCCCTATTTTATTTGGGATAATTTGTGTGATAGCCAAGATGAGCATCAATATTAACTCAATGACCATGTAATAATCGAAATTCACTCTATAACCACAAACCTTGCTAAATTACTCTGCTCTCCCTCACTTACTCTATGCACCGAAGAAAGAGAAATCACAATTGAAGAGAAGGAGAGATGTGATGATGCCATGTTTTCAAACTATTAAATATGATTTCCACTTTATGTTAATACTTGATTTAATCTTTTATAGTCAATTAGCTAAATCAATTAAATCTATCATAAAACGTAATTTTTTCCGCATCTAACATCGTTCCGATTTTGTAAAACGGATATTTTCATTAAACATGTGAATATGTGGTCATGAATAAGAACACCTCATATTGTTCTATTTACCATTAAAAAGTAGAATAGAATGTCATATTGTTCTATTTAGCATTGATTGATTCTATGTAGAATAGTATAAATATAGTTATTGTTTTGTTCATTTCAATTAAACGCTAATCCTTAATCACAAAATGGTTAATCATCCAAATTAAGTTGTGAACCTTATAAATAATTAATACAATGTTAAATAATATAAGTTTGATGCGTATTAGTCCTTACATGTATTACAAGAAAAAACAAATATGCAAATAGTATACATTGCATCAATTTTACAAAATAGTACGATTTGTAAATAGAATAGAATGAACTATGTAAATCCTCCATAATTCATTCAACCTCTTGAGGAGTACCGGATCTAAATTCTAAATACCCAAGCCACCGAGATCCTTTGGTATGATTGAGGAAGACTTAGATATGCACATTCGAACACGGAGAACTAGCATTCAACTTTGTATTCAATATGCTAAGTTGAGCAAAATAGAACATCCCTAACCATTCTACTTGGAATTTTGTAGTACGACTACAAAATATGCAAAATACAATAGTATACAGCAACCTTTAATCGGTTTCAACTAAACGCCCGAATCGAAATATTAAACCTTCACAAAATGTTAAATAACAAAAAAATTAAGTTATGAACTTCATAAGTGATTAAGACAATGTTAAATAGCATAAGCTTGATGCATAATGATAACGTATGTAAAACCAAAGCTACAAATAGTATAACTTGAATAAGTGCTACAAAATAGTACACCTTGTAAATAGAATAGAAAAATTGTATCCATAGTGATTCTCATATAGCCGTTTGCTAACGCCAAATATCTAGTTGTTGGACTGCAGTTCCATGGACCGGAACCGAGGAATTCAATATGCCATAAGAGGACTCTCGTCATCAAATCCAGAACTCGCCATGACCGTCTCATCACTCTCTCCACTCACACAACGAGATCCGGTCCTAACCTATGTGTCGCCGCCGTAAAGTCTCCTTCCCCGTCGACAACAAAGATGGAATCCAAAATTCAAAGCCACCGAGATCGAGGATATTGGCAATTGACTGCTCTTTTCTCTACAAGAGCAATTGCAAGTTTCATACATAGTTCATAGCTAAATGATGCTTCAATTTGCAAGAACTTGTACTTATCAGTGTTAGCGCGACCCATAAGAGCTTGTCCGCTGTTGCTTCAAGCTGTAAGAAACTCGAACGCTTAGCTCTTTGTGGGAGCAGTACAATTGGGGATACATAGATTGCTTGCATCGCCAAGAAATGCTTGGCGTTGAGGAAATTCTGTATTAAGGGATGTCTAGTTTCGGATCAAGGGATCAAGGCGCTGGCTTTACGTTGTCTGAAGCGGGTGAAACTGAAGGTAAAGAAGTGTACAGTGGTTACAAGTGAAGTTAAGGAATGGCTGCGTGAAAGGAGGAGGACATTGGTGGTGAGTATGGATGGTGATGTAGTCACGGTGGATGGTGATGATGGTAGAGATCTTGAGACAGTGGTTGAGGAGCCGCCACAGCCACAGGCGCAATTGTTGATGGTCGTGGTAGGTTAGCTATGCTTAGGACAAAGTTAGGATTACTTTCAGGAAGGAACTTCACATTTGGGAGATGGTCTCAGAATGAAGCTAGTACTTCGAGTTGATCTACATCTTTTATAATTGATTGGTAATCAATTACAACAACAAAAACAGACAATAATCGAATTGGGGGAAGTAGGGTATGGAGAGAAATTGGTGATGGAGATTGATCAAAGAATATCTCACTTCAATTTGCTAAGTTCTGTTTTAGTTTGCGATCGTGATTTTTGTTTATTTATAATGGGTTAAATTAATAGTTTATTATTTGTGTTTGATAAGATAATTAATTTTCTTTAACTGTGGTGTTTAATATCCTATTAGAAATTAAAATATTTATTTTCTTAGTACCATGAAAATTTGAAATAGTACTAATCATTTTTATATTTGTAGTTATTTTTAAGATCAATTTTTTCATTTTAAACATATTTAAATTTGTTCAATATATATGGTCGAGAACTGTAAAAGATTGATTATCTTTTAGTCATTTTCCATTTATTTTTTGTTATATTTTTTTTCCTTAGTTTTGAAGTTTTTTTCCTTCCCATTTTGTTTCATTTAACCGAAGATTATTAACAGTATATATTGATATATGAATGTATACATATCAAATAGACTGATATTATTATATTTTGTTTCTTTCAATTAATTTTTTTTATCTTAATATTTAAATATATTTACAGAAACCTTCATTAATTTAATAATTTATTATTTATGTAATATAAAATAATCAAATATTTATTAATATAATATATTATTTCAAATTAAACTTAGTGTTTTTTATATTGATAGTTAATAAAATTTTTTTTGTAAAATATCTAATATGGTTCACACAATATCTAATAATTTTTTCTCTCTCTCTCGATTGAGAGATTGAGGATACGATGGGGAGGGATTTGAAGGTTGTTATGGTGGAGATATAAGTGTGGTTAAAATTTGAAATTTTTGTTACAGTGAGCTTTATCTCTCGAATCCATTCTCTTGTTTTTGTATCACTCTGAAATCATTCAAATCGAGACCTGTTCTGGATAGATAGATGCTACTGATTGGTGGAAGAATGTTTGTGGTTTTCTGAAATTTCCAATCTTTGCTGTCTTAAATCATGATCGATCATGTTGGGAATTTTAATGATACATTGTAGATTAAAAATGTAGGTCTTGTTTGTGATATTGAAACCTGATGTGTTCAAGAGTCCAGCATCAGATATATATGTGATCTTTGGTGAGGCGGAGATAGAGGATTTGAGCTCGGAGTTTTAGTCACAGGCTGCAGAACAGTTCAAATTATATATAGAATTTGTGGTATCCGCTTCAACGAGTACTTAGCAGAGCCATTGCCAATAACCGTGGAACTCTGAGATTCGAGTACGAGATCTTGGATGGTTAGGATGAAGAGAAGAGGAGAGATTGTGTTTCTAACACTTGGTTGGGAGAATTTTGTAAGAATATTTTTAAAAAATGTAAAATATCTATAAATGACTTAGAAAATACTTAGAAAAACCTTAGAAAATACTTATAAATGATCTTTTAATTTTTGTTAGCTTAAGTTCCTTATAATTTTTCTATAATTTGCTTTTAATTTCTTTAGAAATTTTAAGAACTTTTTAGAATAAGTTTATAATTTCTAAATTATCTCTTAATTTTGGTTAGTTTAATTTCCTTATAATTTTCTTATAATTTCTTTATAATTTACCTATAGTTTCCTTCTGTTTTCTTTAGAATTTACCTATAATTTCTTTAGAATAATCTTATAATAAATTTTAATTTTAAAAATTAAAAAAAAAACAGTTACATCTCAAAGTTTTCCGTAAAATATCATCGACAAGGTTAAACTACAAGATAAATTTTAAATTTGGCTTATAATTGCCTTTTAAATATTTTATAAAAATCTTATAAATATCTTATAAAAGGTTTATAGAAAATTTTTTAAATGGCTTATAATTACAAATAATACAATTTTTATATGAAATATTGAACGGTGAGTAGTTGCAAAAAAATTGGTAACATAAACTATATGTGATTTATATACAGCAAACTAAGACAAGAATGACCAACACGGTGACAACAACAAATAATGAGTCGCCAGATTCAATTTTCAGTTTGGTGACAGTCTGTTCTTTTCACTCGTGGCCTCTCTCCCACCTCTTTCTCTTTCTTTTTTCCTCTCTACATCTTGTCATCTTCTACACATCTCTCTCTCTTTCAGAGATCCGTCAACAAATCAGTCCGTATGTGTATCACCAATACGGACCTAAGACAACAATTACCAACAAGATCTACATGTTACTACTAAGTGCATTTCAATAAGATTGATTTTAGTGATGTCAAATCCCACATAAATGGAACAAATCATCTAAACAAAACCGCCTTTGATAACAACTGACTCTTTCAAAGAGCTGCACAATGATAAACAACTAAGACTAAAATCCAAAGAACCTGCAATTAAAACTAGCATAGAGGCCACAGCCTTGAGCGTGAAATCAAAATGACTAATCTAATGGAAGAGATGCAAAGAAGGAGCTTACATATGGAGGATTGTTTGTGAGCAAGGCAGAAATTAACACTACTCCATATTAAAACTCCATTGACCTAGAACACAATCCGTAACACTCCTCCATATGTAAGCTCCTTCTTTGCATCTACACAATCACTAAGAAACTCCTAAACAACCTCACATCCCAAAATCATCGCCAACGAAACCAAAATTGCATCTCAATTCTACTTATCAGTACACAAAACCATCATCAACGTAAACACTTCAAGATCATGATCAGTTCACATGTAAATATTAGACTAACACCACAAGAAGCTGAAGTTCCCAAACTCAGTGACGAATTCTCAAATTAAGAGAAAGGGAACCTAAGAAATTACTTGAGGTTAGGAGAAGAAGAAGAAGATCCAGGATCGATGGAGGACATTTCAACAACCGCTCTATCGTGCGCCACCACCGGCCGGTGTTTTCCAACGCCGAGACGAAATTCCTCTTCACCATTATATCCGGCTTCTTCAATATCGCCTCTATCCACTTCTCTGAACCAAATCTCTTTGCTCTTTCTATCAACAATGACAAGGATTTTGCGGCGGATTCAGAGATCGAAGAGTTTGAAATTTGACGAGAAACGGAGATGACGAGGCCGACATCGATTCTGACTACTCCTCCCGTGACGCCGACGAGAAATTATTGGATTTTGGCGAGGTAGAGAAATTATTGGTAATTTTAGAAGAAGGGGTAGAATGATATTAACATAAAAAGGGTTGGGTATATGTCATTTAAAAGAGGGGTGTGTTATATCTGGTTAAAGGATATGAAAAGTTGGGTATATTTGTTATTCTTTTTAAGTTAGTTATATGTGGTTAATGGATATGAAAAGTTAGGTATATTTGTCATTCTCTCTAAATATATTGAATCTAAAATGTAATTAACATTTGAAGTATATATTAAATTAATTATTTTATTAAATATAATATAATTATTAAAAATTAGTATATGATTAAGTGTATGTTTAGATGGCAATTGAGGTGTTAGCACCAAACAGAGAAAAGTTAATATTATTTAAATAGATTCTACTCATCCTTCCTAATTGGTTACCCATTTAATTTCATCTCTTTTTGTGGATATTGAATCAAATTTCCCGTTTTTATTTTAAGATTGACAAAAACAAAAAAAAACGTAAAAAATAACAGAAGAATAGCCTTCACGAGCGTTGCCCAAAAAAAAAAGCAAATACTAAACCAAAACTGCACGGAGCACGAGTAACTGCTTCTTACTGTTACACATATACGGCCATATTCATCCTCCATTTCAGGATTCGAATTATAGTCTGCTTTTTTTATTTGATATAAACGAACGTTACATCATAAACCTGATTTCTTTCTTATCAATCTACCTCCAATCCCTTCTTTTACAGTTCTACAATTACCCTTGTAATACAACAAAGACTTCTGAGTAAATGTGTATCATCACAGTTTAGAGGGCTTATGGTCCAATGCTGCGATTTCCGCATACATATTGGATATTGCTTCTGCAAAGTAAGCTTTTGCTTGAGGTCTCTTTATCTGTTTAAAAGTTTAAACACCTGAATTAAATATCCATAGCAAAGAAATAAATTCCGTTCCAGATTCAACTTCACATTGTCAGTTACCTTGAGTGTTGGTGTCAGAAGTCCACTCTCTAAGGTGAATGGTTCTGGCACCAATGTTACCGCCTTTGCAAACTCAAATCCTCTCAACTGCATTCAGCAAAAATTGTTATTCTCAACCCAAATTGTCTTTATTACAGGTGAGATGTTAAGGCAGGTTTTGTTTCACCTGAGCTTCTCTTCCAACGTTGTCCATCTCGTCAAGGACAGCCTTTCGCACTCTTAGATCATTGCAAAGCTGTCCTAGATGCTCATACTGCAATCATCAAGAAAGGTTACAACAAATTGCTTTTTAAGATATAATTTAAAAACTAGCAGAAGAAAGTTTTTAATTCATATTCATCGAGTTACAAACAATACCTTGATGCCTTCTGATGCAGCCCAGTCTTTCATTACATCTGGGTCGACTGAAACTATAACTACTAGGGAGGAATTGAAGCTATCACCTACAATTTACATTCTGGCTTGGTTGAGAAATAGCACAAGTGAAGAAGAGTGGTGTGAGTAAAAACCATGAGGTAGATAGCAGAGTCTATCACGTACCATATATGAAACACTGGGAAACAAATCTACATTTGGCATAAACATTTTCGATTTTCTCTGGTGCTATGTATTCCCCTTGAGCCAACTTAAATATATTTTTCTTCCTGCCATGAACATAAACTTTAAACAAGCATTTCTACTCTTTCTGCAGCAAAGAAGTATCAAACTGAGAGAAAAATAAAGATCGTTTTGATTTATAAAACCTGTCAATGATCTTGAGCCGACCTCCAGGTAGCCACAACCCGATATCTCCACTGTGTAGCCAGCCATCCCCATCAATAATCTCTCTCCTGCTCAACTAAATGTGTCAAGACCCATGTCCATTTGTCCATACATATAAACAGAGCCTTAGGGTAAAATTGGAAAATGAGTACGTTTGTTCTTCATCTTTGTAGTAGCCTTTGAAGATGATTGGCCCTCTTACACAGATTTCACCACGTGGGTATGGTTGATCTTCCGACGTGTAATTCATTTCAGGAACATCCACAAGTTTTATCTCTGAAAATATATACAAAAACCAGTCATACATATTGGACTTAAGGTTCTTGCCTGATATGGAGTCTAATGTATGATATGCATTACAAACAAAAGTTCATACTATCTATATCTTCGCTATTCTTATCTTATCATTCTTTAAAATAGTAGATTGCTTACCACACGAAGGACTAGGGGAACCGACATGCCCAGATAAATTGTCACCTTCATCCATTGAGCTTATGACACAAGAAGTCTCGGTCATACCATACCCTTCACGCACCGGACACCCAAAGCACCTGTACATCATGATGAGCAAAGACCATACTTTGTTTGATGATTTACAGTGTTGTAGAAGAGTTTACAGATTCTTAGAAATCTGTGAGAGTGGAATCCTGGAAGAAAAGTTGAAACCAGAAAAACCAAAAAGAAAACTTACACTCTCAAGAAATCCATGACATCAGGTGACAATGGAGAAGCGCCAGACCCCATAAAGCGAATCCGTCCACCAAGCTTTTCTTTTATTTTGTTAAAGACCAGTTTTTCCCAAAGTGGAGATGGATTCCGGCCTAAAGAAACCACAAATGAGAAGAGAAAAGGTTGCAGAGAGCCTGACAAAGGTCATTCACTTTTAAAGTGTTTCTATAAGCAGGCAATACCATTGATGATCGCTTGCTTCTTTGAGTTATAGGCAACTTGGAAAAGCCTTTGTTTCATAAACCCAGATGATTTTACAGCATTTGTAATCCTGTGGGGATTAAAATTAGCATATAGAACCACAAAATTTCAAAATTACAGTAGAGACGTATTACATGGGAAGTATAAGAGTGATTTACCCATCATAAATTCGATTATATAAGCGAGGGACACTACAAAATACTGTTGGCCTTAACACAGCCAAATCATCGATCAGTTTCAGGTTATCCTGTCAAAGAATAATAAGTTACCCTAATTCCACACCACAAGTTCATGTCCTATGTTACAAGACATAAGATTACATACCCCTTGATAGAAACCGACAGCAACACCACCATGCACTGCCAAAATCTGGTTTGCACGTTCATATATGTGCGCCAATGGAAGATACGATATGTAACTAAAAACAGAAGACATCCAAGTTAAGATCTAGTTAAAAGAAAATACAAACCATACAGTATCACTATGTAAGTCACTTCTGCAGGGAAATGTTCAACTCACATATCGGTAGGTAAATATTTTACCGCCAGGCTGGTACCGGCGACATTTGCAATCAAATTTTCATGAGTTAACACAGCACCCTTAAGTGAAGCAACATAAGAAAAAAATATATGGTGAGATGCTAAGCTTTACAGTGTATCATGCACCATATTTCACTATCATATTAACCAAAAACTCAAAACAACTCACCTTTGGTGTTCCTGTTGTTCCACTTGTGTAGCATATCGTTGCAATGTCCTCAGGCTTTGGAGGGGAAAATGGATGTAAGCTACTGCGACCCTAAAAGATAATCAATAGCAACATGAAATCTCTCCAACTAGTAAGCAAAAGTCACACTAAAGGTATTTACAGTTAGAATAACATCATATATATTCATAAAGCTGGTAAACAAGATACCAATACACATTTAATTAATACTAATCGTAGAATGTTACCTGACTCAAAAGCTTTTGGTATGATACAATTTTGACCCCAGATCGTGGAGGAAGTGATGGCAAATGCTCGTCCGCCCCTCCCACCACCTTATCACAATGCCAAAACATATATATAAGTGAAAGATGCTACAGTATATATATTAGAATATAGTGAAATAACACATTAGAAAAGCACATACCACAACAAGACGAATGGATGGAATTTCCGCTAAGAAGCTTAGCAACTGCATAGTTCCACCAAAATAAAAATACACAACTCATTAATGAAGGAGTTTGAAAGTGCTGCAATTTAGACCACTGTGAAAGATTTTCATAAGGTAATGTCCAGCATATCAACAAATCAAAACACACTTACAGAATTTAAGGTTTGCGGGACACAAAAAATGGCCTGCACAGTTGCATGATTCACAACAAAGTTAACGGCATCTGGACCTGCGTAACCATAAAATCAAATTAAGTAGATACAACGCTTGCAAACCTAACAATTAAATATATAAACTTGAAATGAGTACCAAGTGTATCATATAAAGGAACAGATATAAATGAATATGCAGCACAAGCATGATCCACAACCATCCACTCTGGTCTATTAATAAAATAAAGTCCAACGCAAGCTCCCTGTTCCATAAAATGAAATAAAGGCAGCATAGGGATTAATAAAACTAGAACAGGATTGATAAAATCAGGTACAAAAAAATAAGGGAGAGTGCACAGAAATAGAGAATTTTGGTGGAAATCCTGCCCTATCTCAAAGTGCCTAAGTTTTACATAGAAAGCATTCAAGTTGGAATGGTTGAGTGAAAAGAAAACTTGCTTGGTTAATTCCATGAAACACAAGTCCTGAACCTATGGCTTGTCGTGCAATAGCTGCTTCTGCATATGTCATCCATGTGTACCTTCAACGGAATACATATCACAAGAAAATAAACCTCTCTCAGCATAAAAGTTAAATCTCTGAATGCAAAAGAAGAGTCTAAACTCACTCTCCAACGGTGCCATCAGGCAGAACTCGAGTACCCAAATACTTGTTACCAGGAAATGATTCAACAGCATGTCTGATTCCAGCAAGAAAGAGTAAGTCACAAAACTAGGCAATCAATTGAACAAGGTCAAAGGAAGTAATCAAACATACACAAAATTGTCATGTAAAGTCCCGATTTCAGGATGATCCGGGAATCTGCTAACGAGTTTCAAAGGAGTCCTTGCAGATCTGACGTAACAATTTCACCAAAATAACAATCACATACAGTTGATCAAACCAATATTTCAAAATAAAGATGCAAAGAAAGAGACCTGTAGACATTCCATTTTCCAGTGTCCAGCTTCTCCGGAAGCACCACACTGTAGCTATCCTCTAGAGAAAACAATTGAAGCTCAATTTCAAAAACATTGACACTAAAGCTAATTTCAAGGTGCTCTCAGTCTCACCTTTGACCAAGGGGGAAACCGAAGCGGTGGAGTTGAGGAGGAGAGAAGTTGAATCGTCGGCCGGAGAGGAATTCAGGTGAGAGCGAACGGTTTCGAGACGACGTTGCGCATGCGAAGAAAACTCCATCGTTTCACCAAATTCTGATTTGATACCAAATTGCTTAAAATCCAATTCAACATTGGGTTTTTTATATATATATATATATATATATATATATGTATGACATCAGGAAGGTAAATTAAAAAAAAAAAACTTCTCATTTAACCAAGTATGGATAAAATGGTAAGTATGTGGAAGAGTGTAGCGGGAAGAGAGCTGTCCACAGTATTTTAATCAAATTTTTGCTTTGTCAACCATTAAAATTAATTATTTTTTATTATTAACCTTTTTGCTGACGCCGTTTTATCTGAGAAAAAGGCAAGAGCGGGGCACTGTTATCCATGTAGATAATTTATCAATTTCAAGTGTTATTTGTTTGCATAATTGGAGGATATTTTCAACATTGTGGACTTTTCTTTTTTGGATTTTTAATTAAAGTTTCTCATTTCACCAAAATTCTATCTTTTTAATATTTCATTTTTGGGTGATTCATTTCCATTTGTTCATTTATTCTTATGTGAAATAAAATTTCCGTTTTCAATAATATTTATTTCTCAAATAATCCATATGAAAAAGTACAATTTTAGTAATTTTATAAATACAAAAAAAAAACATTAGGAAACTGATTCAAATAGAAGAAAAGTTTTGGGAAAGATATCAAATTAATTTTACATCTTTACAGTTCAGAGAATTCATTTTCAAACCATATCTTTCTTTTAAGACATTTTGGTAAAATGTGGATTTAAAATGTTTTTGTTTTTAAGAAACATATTTTGAAAACAGTTTATAGAATAACATAAAATATGGATGACCAAACTGAAAATTTACGAAAATTCTTTTTTATTTTTTTTGTCAAAATATATAAACATAGAAAAATTGAATTGCTATTGATGTGTACCTCAAACAATCTTGGTACCATTGCACAATTTTACATTTTATAATTAGAACCGCTCTACTAATATTAATATTTTTAGCTATATGTATTTGCACATTATGCATATTATAATCTTAATAATGGGAGGGGGTGTCCGATTTTACATATTATTATTAAAAATTAAACAGAAAACATCAGTATTATGGGAAGAAAAATCATTATATTATAATATTCAAAATAAAAGTATTTGAGTAGATTTCTGAAATCTACTATTTGAATTGTAGTTACTACAAAAAAAAAATGGCTACTGTTAAAGAAACTAAGATCAATTACAAGTTAAAATTCTAGACAAACATTGTGTTGGAGATTGTTATAATCTAATAATACCAACTCAATTCTTATAACTCTACTGACAATAGCTTTGTCTATACGATGTGAAAGGGGAGCGCAGAATGAAGTGCGGAATGAAGGGTGCGGTGTGGTTTGCATAGTAAAAATGTAAATTGCGGAATAAGTATGATTAACATAAAATAGTCGTAGACGCACTGCAAAATAATAATATCACGAATGGTGAACATATATGCGAAATAGGTGCGGTTGTGTTCACCATTCACAGCCATAGTCTGATTTGTGTCAGTGAATGGAGATTGTGTATTCAAGAAGCTCCTCATCACATTGATAAACAAGATATATCTATGCATCCATATGTGACAACTAGGCCTAGGCGAAAAAAACAAAAAAACAAACCGAATCTGATCCAAAATGATCCAAACCGAACCCGACCATAAATTCTGAAATATCCGAATAAGTGCTAAATTTCAAAACCTCGAAAACCAAAACCGAACCCGTATCGAACCAAAAATCGAACGGGTATCCATGACATAAAATAACTTAAAGAAATTCAGATTGAACATCGGATATGTTCATGTACTTTAAATTTTGTACTTTCTGTACTATTTTCGGTAAATTCAGATATTATGGCTATATTCAGCTAGAACTAATCAATTTAACTAGGTATATTATTATAAGTTTTCACAGTTTTGTTATTATTTTGGATAATTCGAGAAAAAAAAAATTGAACTAAATAAAAAAAAGGAGTAATAATGAATATTTCGGTTAAGTAGCTTGAACTTCGAAATTTGAAATTGAACTTTGAACAAAAACATCTATTAAGCTTCTTGTGTATTCGGTTTACTTCGGGTTTGTTTCGGGTTTTTCGGGGCTTTCTTTCGGGTAATACCGAAAAAAAAAAAATCGGATATTTTCGGTTTTCATTTACCAACCCGAAAAAAAACAAACTGAACCCAATCCAAATTTTTATAAAACCCGAATGGGTTCCGAGCACCCGATATCCGAACGACCCGACCCGAAACGTAATTCCAAATGCCCATGCCTAGACTGATGACTGAGAAAAAGAAAAAATCTCGAGTTATCTTCACACTCTCCCTACTTATTATAGCCTATCATCAATAATTCTATTTCTCCTCCTCCATTTTTATCATTGTAACCCATAAATTGTTTTTCTTCTCCTCCGTTTTCATCGTCAACGGGAAACTGTTCGTCTCCTCCTCTGTTTTCCTCAACGAACCTTGAAAGACCCCCTCGCTTACAGATATATATATATATATA
>OVAP01000452.1:0-31212 GCA_900406295.1 Aurinia saxatilis
CATCAGCCGTATACAGGAGGTGAGGAAGTAACTATAGTCGATGGTTCTGGCCTTCCGATCTCGCATATTGGTTTTGCCTTACTCTCTTTACAACCAACAACAGTTTACACCGGCGAACCCTCCAATGCCTTGGAAACCACAAGCTAATCTTGCTGCTGCTCACGCGTATAACGCCAATCAATGGCTCCTTGTTAGTGGTGCTACACATCACCTCACCATCGATCTAAACAATCTCTCTCTGCATCAGCCGTATACAGGAGGTGAGGAAGNATTCTGGCCTTCCGATCTCGCATACTGGTTTTGCCTTACTCCCTACTCCATCTAAATCCCTCACCTTAAATGATGTCTTGTTTGTACCTAATCTGTCTAAGAACCTTGTCTCTGTTTACCGGTTGTGTAACATTAACCAAGTTTTTGTGGAATACTTTCCGGCTCATTTTCAGGTGAAGGATCTCAGCGCGGGGGCCCAATTACTCCAAGGGAGACCTAAGAATGAGCTGTATGAGTGGCCGATACTTCCTCAAAACATTGTCTCTCTTTTTTCTTCCTTGACACCCAAAGCAACATTTTCCTCATGGCATTCTCGGCTTGGCCATATTTCTACCCCACTTTTAAAATCTATTGTTTCTGAATTTCAATTACCCGTGTCTGATTCTTTCAAACATACTTTTCATTGTTATTACCCTTTCATTCAAACATTATATCTTTGACTTCTCCACTTGAAATCATATACTCAGATGTTTGGACCTCTCCTATTGTGTCCAGTGATAATTTCAAATACTATGTCATTTTTCTTGATCATTATACGAGATATACGTGGTTTTATCCTCTTCGACGGAAATCTCAAGTGCGAAACACATTCATCGCTTTCAAAGCTCTTGTTGAGAATCATTTTCAACAAAATATTGAGATTCTTTATTCTGACCATGGTTGTGAATATCTCGCATTGCGCTAGTTCCTACAAACCTCGGGCATCACTCATCTCACTTCTCCGCCTCATACTCCGGAGCATAATGGTATTTCTGAACGAAAACATCGTCATATTGTGGAAACAGGACTCACAATGCTTCATCACGCATATGTTCCCAAGAGCTTGTGGCCCTATGCATTTGCGGCTGCCGTCTACCTCATTAATCGGATGCCTAGTCCAGTGCTCTCCAATTCCTCACCATATGCTCAGCTATTTCGCAAGCCACCAAATTATCCGAAGCTTCGGATATTTGGATGTCTCTGTTTCCCCTGGTTGAAACCGTACACCGCGAATAAAATGGAGACCCGCTCGAAGGCTTGTGTCTTTATGGGGTACTCGCTGACCCAGAGCGCTTATTTGTGTCTCGAACTGAGTCTGGCCGCTTTAACACCTTTCGCCATGTACAATTTGTTGAGTCAAGTCTCCTTTGTGCCACACCCGTCGCTGATTCATCTACTCCACCTGAAATGGTACCACCAAGTTCATCTTCTCCTTTCACTTCCATTCCTATCTCTCAGTCACTCACAGCTCTGTCACATGCTCCCCCAGGCTCAGTCCTTCACCGTCATCAGTTGTAGTAAACGGCAATGTCGGAATCTTCGCTGCGCCAGGCACGAGATTCTCAACCTGAAATCATTTCCTCTTTAAATGATTTGAGCCATAGAATTAATTCCACAGGCACTGTTGCACAATCATCTAGCCCATCCTCTAGGCCCATGACCACAAATACTCCCTCTAGCCCATCAACAACACCAACCCATCCTGCGGCCCACTCACATCCCTCCTCTCCCGTCGCCTCACAACTCTCCTCCACCCCGTCAATTATCTCTGATACCACCACTCGACTCGGAGACTTTTAGTCCTATGATCAAGTCGACTACGGTTCGGTTGGTGTTGGAACTTGCGGTTCATCACTCATGGCCTATCAAGCAACTCGATGTCAATAATGCCTTCCTCTAAGGCACTCTTGAGGATGAAGTCTATGTTACTCAACCCCCGGGCTTTGTTGATCAAGATAGGACCCATCATGTTTGTCGCCTTAAGAAGGCTCTCTATGGTTTAAAGCAAGCTCCACGTGCCTGGTATGAGGAACTGAAGGTGTATCTCTTGGCTGCTGGATTTCAAAACTCGTGTGCTGATACGTCTTTGTTTGTTGGAATTCATGATGCCGGTGTTCTCTACATACTTGTTTATGTTGATGATGTTATCGTTACAGGCTGCAACTCCGCACTTGTTTCTCAGATGATTGCTGCTCTTGCTACATGGTTCTCTATTAAAGATCTTGGTAATCTCTCTTAGTTCCTGGGGATCGAAGTCACGCGTACCTCTCATGGCCTCCATTTGATGCAGCGGAAGTATATCATTGATCTCTTAACCAAGACCAAGATGTTAGACGCTAAGCCCGTTTCTACACCAATGTCTCCAACGCCGAAGCTGATCATTCACTCCGGGACCGTCCTTTCTGACTCCGCTGAATATCGCATGGTTGTTGGCAGTCTCCAGTACCTGGCGTTCACAAGACCAGACATCGCTTTTGCTGTTAACAAACTCTCGCCATTCATGCATCGTTCAAGGGATCAACATTGGCAGGCCGCGAAGCGCATACTCCGTTACTTGGCTGGTACATCGTCTCATGACATCCTGATTCGATCACACTCACCACTTAATCTTCATGCCTTTTCAGACGCCGATTGGGCTGGAGACCCGCATGATTTTGTGTCAACTAATGCCTACATCGTTTATCTTGTGGGTACACCGATTTCATGGTCATCGAAGAAACAAAAGGGTGTTGCTCGCTCTGCTCGCTCCTCCACCGAGGCTGAGTATCGAGCTATTGCGAATGCTGCCTCCGAGGTCAACTGGGTGTGCTCTCTCCTAACGGAGCTTGGTGTCTCCTTACCATCACCACCGGTGATATATTGCGACAATGTAGGTGCCACATATCTTTCTGCTAATCTTGTGTTTCATTCTCGTATGAAACACATTGCATTAGACTATCATTCCATTTGAGACAATGTGCAGTCTGGAGCACTTCGTGTGGCTCATGTTTCCACCAAAAACCAGTTGGCCGATGCTTTGTCGAAGCCACTTGCGCGACAAATTTTCTGTGATCTTTTTAGCAAGAATGGAGTAACAGAGGTCCCTCCATCTTGAGGGGGGTGTGTAGAGCATATAAGGAAAGGCTAAATGTGTCAATAGTATTAACCTAGCCTCACCCTAGATATTCATTGTTAGGGGTGGGCAAACGGGAACTCGAGACGGAATTTTGCGGGAACGGGAACGGGACGGGAATTTAGGGACAAAAATATGTGTCCCTTTTGTGTCACATATGAAATACGGGACGAGAACGGGATGGGACGGGACCGGGAATTCTCATATTAAAAAACATGTATTTCAACTTAAATTAAAAAAAAAAAAATTGTTCGTATTTAAACAAGTAAATATATTTATTATAACATTATATTTGAAACAGTGTAATAAAACATTTACAAAAATTACTGAATATAATTATTTTTATGAAATCTTCATATATTATACATGACAAAATTAAATAAAAAATTATTTTTATTAACTAAAAAAGCAATTGAGATTTAAAATTTGTATATTTAGTTAAATTTTAAATAGTTTATTATATATTAGATTTAAAATTTATATATAATATATAAATCTGTATTATATATTGTTATCGTTCTCGTCCCGTTCTGTTCCTTTTTCCTACGGGAATAAGAAACTTGTCCATTAAAGATTCTCATTCCCACACGAGACAAGAATTTGAAAAACGGAAATATGACGGAATGGAACGGGAAGGGATGGGACGGAAATTATACCCACCCCTATTCATTGTATATATATTCATTGTAATCTCTTCTGCTATATATGTGAATCAATATACATCATTACATACCAAACAACCTAAAACATCCACCAAGGTCCTAATCATATACTTTCCTGTCTCTGAAATTTACCATTTTGAATAACAATCATACTTATATGTCTCTTCCAACTATTACAGATTGAAAAGCACAGATTTTTCAGTTCTAGCCATATCTTCAGACACTAATACGATTCAGCAATTCGAAGCACAACACCCCTTCAGTCTGCTAATCCCGCAATAACTATCGCTTAACAAATCTCCAAAACGATCTCCGTGGACTACCAAACAATCTAAACCATCAACAAAGGTCCTAATCATACACTTCCACCCCTCTAAAACTCCCGTTTCGAATCACAAGCAGACTTCAAACTACGTCTCTTCACAACATTTGTAGTTTGAAAGCACACAGATTATACATTTCTAGCAATATCCTCATACACTAGTAGTTCTCAAGATTTTAAACAGCATTGTGAAAGAGAAACAAATAGACAAATTTGAATCATACTTAGATAAAGTTTAAAGAGTCTTACACACACACACACTCACAATCTCTGTAATCACACCATTGAACAAATCTCTGAAACTAGACCAAGTCTTCTTCCATTTTGTTTTTTAATTAGATGAATATTTATAGTTACAACAGTACAAAACAGAAACAGATTTCTTCAGCACATTAAAATCTGCAAAAAAACATATAATGGAAGATAAAGAGAAACAAAAACACAAAACTGGATTTAGACAAATAAATATACATATGTAAACTGTAATTATCAGAGGTCCCCTCTCCTCTCCAACGCGATTCTTCATATCTTGCACAGTTTAAATTGCACCACTCATTTGATACCTGAAACATAGATATTTTGGATTATTTTTCTTAAATCAGTAATCACGTTTTGCTTATTTCCATATTTTAGATAAATGTTAATAAGAAAAAAAAAACTTTGGTTTTATTTGCATTCTATATTACCATGACTATCAATCAGGTCCATTTAGCTTATTGGTTGATATCTACATCTCCAAGACAATATCTGTAATCATCAAAGAAATTGAATTAAGTTTTCCTATACCATCTCTCTCTTTATGGTTTTCTCTGTTTACTTGTCTATCTATTTCTTTAAACTCTTACACTCTTCATCTTTCTGAATTATGTATAATCTCTCCTTATGGTGTTTTACTATATGCTTTTTGACCTACCTAAATACTGTTATAAGGCAGACATTATCTGGTGATTAATAAGTTGTATCAATGAAAAATTTCACATAGAGAAAATCTCACATTCAGAGTCAGTCTTGTCCCATTTGTTGGCTTCAACACTTGACCGAGCTTCATCTATGATCTTATGGTTCTCCAAATACTTCTTTGCAATAGCATTTGAACGTTGTGGATGTATCTTCTTGTTCAGTATTGTCCTAAGCATCTGTATACATAGAGACAATTTTCTTAAAACAATACATACATATTTTTTTGTGAACTATTATCACAAAAACACACTTCAAAATTTTCGTTTTCTGCTTTTCATTTTTTAAGACCTTTTCCATTCTTGTATTGGGCAATGAGTCTCTAGACAACTCAAGAAGAGGAGGTGGAGTTTTGAAGCCACTTGTGCAAACAAACATCTTCTTGAGAAGAAAAGAGAGTGATTTCTTTTTCCCAACTGTAACATCTGTATTAATCGCAGCGAGGTCTTTGCTAGAATCTGCTTCGTCTTCTTCCTTGGAGCAGATAGTATTTCCAAGTGTTCCAATGGCTAAGAAGGTTTCTTCATCCTGAGGCCAATTTTGGAGTTCTTTACCCGAGGCTGGTCCTGATGACTCTTGAGCTATAAAGATATCATCAAACACATCAGTGATCTATGCAAAGACTGCTAATGTATCAATCTTCGAATACTTAAAATTTATTTTACTCACAAGAATCTGAAGTTGACTCATGTTTCTTTCCACTAAGCTTTCTTTGAACCCAACTAAATATCTGTATAACAACAAAATCAAGATTTTTTACATGATCAAAGAGAGTGATCAATACAACACAAAGATAAGCTATCCAGAGAAAAATGAAAACAAACCTTCATGTCTCACAAGACATATATTTATATATATATATATATATATATATAAAAGTGTGTGTATCCAAGAAATTTTCTTTTTCTGTCAATGATCTTTTATCTCCTTGAAGAGTTTTTTAGCCTTTAGGAGATAGAGATGATCATAGTGGTCCCATGTTTTTAAAGACACAGTAAACACAAATCACTGAAGCCAGCAACAAGCCAGCAAATAAAAAACTTGGGGGGTTCAAGTTCCTATAAACCCCTCGAGATCAGTTTCTTACGACTTCAAAGTCACCATATTCTCTAACACTTGATCCCATCTTTGTGGATTATGTTGAATGTCGGTTCGCATTTACGTATATAATAATGTTGTTTAAGAGATCGAAATCGAGCAAATTGTGAAGTAAACACATGGATTTGTCTATTCTTTACATTTTCTTTTCTCTCGAGCAACTATACAAAATAAAATCACACTTCTTATATTTGACCAGGCCGTACATAAATTACATGTAGTGTAGGTAAATGTACAAACTTACTTTGAACCTTTTTCAAGCTCTACACTCATATTCAAAACCGTTTTTTCTTTTTATTATAACTACCCGTCGTCTCCAGCACAGCAAACATTTGAGCAACATTCGAAGCAGGCGATGCAAGCAATCGCTGTGAAGAACTGTGTGAAGACAAGAACACATTGATCATTGAGCTTGGAGCAGCATTGGACACAGCACATGCAGCAACATTTGTTACACAAGGAGACACAACAGCTTGAGGCAGCCTTGACGAACTTCTCAGCAGCATCAGCTGCTTTCTGTTCTCTGAAATCTGGTGGAACGTTTTCTCTGGTGGCTGTTTTATCACCAAAGCCTATCCCGAGGCTTTGTAGTGGGATTGTTCTCGATATCAACTTCTGTTTCTCGCCATTGCTTGCTGTCGGCTGAAATATTTGGGGATTATCGAGTTAAAACGAGTCTGAGTTAGTCCTCAGAATAGAACAAATCACTAGGTTTTGGTTGAATGTTACGATTTTAGTTCATAACTTCTAGATATAGATAAATACCTTTTTCTTGCCGTCAGTGTCGCCGGGCTTTGATACTTCTTCTGTGTTCTCCAATTGGATCATTCGAGTATACTCAGATGGTACGCCAGTTTGGATGCTTAGTTTAGCAGTCTGAGAGGATTAAACAAAAGAAGCAGATGAATAAGCCGAACCTGTAAACGAGCTCTGTGAAGGAGAAATGAAAACAAACCTTTTCTATTAGCTGGTTGTCTTCAGAGAACCATGCCTCGGCAGTAAGCAAGTCGATCACATTTTTTGCAAATACCTAAACGAATTTATGGAATAATAGTTTATATAAAAACCGGAGGTCATTATTTGAAGAAGAGAATGATTATGGGAAGGAAGGCACATTACTTTATCAAGAGGAATATCTTTTGCACTTTGCACAGTCAAGTCTGTAGCAAAGCTACTCAAATCACCTAGCAGACCTTTGGCTTTGACATTCTCAGGGAACTTTCCTCGGTATCTCCCATATATCATCAATGGACTCGCAGATGTCAGATCCGGAATATTTGAAGGGTATAACTATCAATATAGTAACAGGAAACAGTTTCAGTGTTCAGGCATCAACTTACAAAATTCATAGGGAACAAAAAAAGGATTTGCCAGGAAAGCCAAGCAAGCAAAATATTAGCATAGAGGCACACCTCAATTTCATCTAGATTTTGCAGGGGGTCGATAGTTATATTCACTAGAACAGTGGATAAAGCCCTCGTAAACAATTTGTCCATTCGTTCCTCGATGTGATCTGCACATCAGGTAACATACAAAATATACTTAAGAATATACATCGCATATCGTAGAACTTTTTTCTTTAGTTCACCAAGTCAAAGTTTTACCTGTATTATAAACTGATTCGTGCTGTCCCCTGGAAAGATTTGCGAGCATTTGTAGGAAGTAGTGATTACAAAATACACCTGAAATATTGCAACGAGTCCAAATTTGAAACGGTAAAATAAAATGATAATCCTGGTCATTTTACAATGAAACCGTGAAGGAAAATTTACCTAACCCAAAAGTGTGTATCCGTGGACACACTGATCCAGCACTAGCAAGACGTTTCTTCATAACATCACAAATGTGTCGCTCATCTTCAACAGACCCATCTGTTAGAAAGAAGATCATAGGAATAGAGCCACTAGTATTTGAAAGCATTTCCACAGCCTGAAGGTATTGTACGAATGATGTCAGGAATCAATCAGAGGAATATACAATCCCCAAAGAGTTAAAAATTTTAAGCTACAGTGAATAGCGTAATGACCTTTTCCAGGGGAGGAAGCATATTTGTACCATCTCCGACAACAAAGTTCTTGTTCATCCATTCAATGCCTCTTTCAACAGCATCTGGAGTAACCAACTCCATCGATGTTGAAAACAGAGAAGTATTATCACTAAAAGTGATAATGTTGAAGGAATCTCCAGGACTTAGCTTAGACAGAGCTGTGGATATCGCACTGTGTACATTCTCAAGAGGTTTTCCAGTCATGCTTCTACTTAAATCCACAACAAATACTACCTCTCGTTTGAACGCCTGAAGTAAACAAAAAAAAAAAAAAAAACTTAAGATTGTAATGCAAATGCAATGGACATCTAGGAGTCATCTACTGCACAGAAAACAAGAGTACAGAATCAAACCTTAGTTCTTTTCTGATTTCCTGGAAAAAGATAGACAGAGAAAATATCTCTCTGATCAACATCTTGAACAGGCGCAGATTGAAGGAAGAGCCCACCAACTATACTACTTGAAGATACCTACGATTTTCGACAAAGAAAATAATAAGCATAAGCACTCTTTATGACTATATTCAATGCAGAATTCAAGGTATCGCCTAGCATCACCAAAAAATTGAAGCACAAATGAGAATTCCTACCGTATAAGAAAAGCTAAAGTCTGTGTTAGACCATTTCAAAACATCTGCTTCATGTGAAAACCTCAACTTCCCTGCACTCCGCAATTTCTCCTACAACACATGAAAGAAAACAACAAAGTTCATAACACAGGTAACAGAAACCTGAAAATATCATTCAAACATGTTCCAAAACAAAAAAAACACACCTTTAATTGATGACTACATCCTTTACATAAAACTTCAGTTCCAGTACCAGCATTAACACTCAAGTAAATCTTCTCCCTCTTGGAGATTTTCTTCACAGCAGGAGTCACATATTCAGGAAAATTAAACGGAATATCGAGAAAAAACTGCCCTTGGTTATACGTCAACTTCTGAGTCCAAGACATCTTGATAGAAATGTTGGTACCTCCATCAACCTGAGGTACAGTCAAGGTGAATATATTCGGTTTCAAGAACCCTCCGGTCTGGAGCTGCGCCGTCTTCTCCATTTCGTTACCATCTTGGGCAGTGATCAACTGAGTTGTGTATGATTTTCTAGGAATCTCAACCTCAACACCTAGAATTGAACCCTGTAGTACAAAACCAAACATTTAGAACATTTTCATATTAACGAATTCCTCAATTCTTTAAACCCTAACCCTAACCTGTTCTCCCATAGGAACAGCGATTCTGCAATCACATCTCTTGCTTCCCATGACGCAATGAACACGCCACGACCCCGTGACGGTGACGAGCGCCGTGTCGAGATAACAATCAACGTCGAGCTCGATTCCGTTCATCTGGAGCGGAATCAGAGCGGGAGGGTCGCACCTGCCGTGCACGTGAGGCTGGTAGCTAGGTAAATCCGGGTTATCCACGATTCCCGGGTCGGGTATAACGGCGTAGACCATGGGCGCCGTTGGGAGAAAGCTTTGAGAAGCCGTCGTGGAGGATCTCTCCATCGGAGCCGGTGGTCTCGGCGCCGCGACGGCTCTGTCTTTCCCAAAATAAACACGTCTCGCCAGTTTAAGACCATCGTCCACCGCTCTAGCAAAATCCTCCGCCATTTCACGGCGAAAGATAGATTTTCCTCCGGTGGGAAAAAAAAAACGTGAAATCAGAATTCAGACAGACGAATCGTTGAAAAATTTTGTTCGGACAATGACGCGAAAATAGGAAAAAAGACAACGAATTATCACTTCCTCAAGTCGGGTCTTTTTTTCCAGCGAATTAGTTTTCACTAAATTAATTTTTATTTGTTATATATAAGTTTGGTTAGTTACTGTTATACCCCTTTTCTTTTTTTTGGGCGCGATTTGAGATCCGACGGTTGAGAGCTACTTGAGTGTTGCCGACAAAATTGTGTATTTACCTACAAATGCACTCATTCTCTTTGAACGCATAAAACAAAATTCAAGTATCCAATCGTTTTTCGCCACGTAGGATGGTGGAACGTGGTGGACCCGCCGGAGTGGAGGCATCTGATTCTAGCCTTTAACGTTCTTCAACGGTAAGATCACATAGGCGTTTGTGCCACTCTCACGTGACTAGCCGTTTGGCTCATGGGCTTTCCATGCCCATTTTCGGGATGTTGACGTGGCACCTACATTTTGTTTATCTTTTGCTGGAGTATTATATTTTTTGCTCGGGTTTTAATTGGCTGGAATATTTCCTAGTATAGTATTTTGGTGATATGGTCTTTCAACAAATGAAGATATTTGTCATTTGATTACATAACTGGAGTATGAATAATTTAAGAAATGCTGGGATTATTATATAATGAAAAATTGTTGACGTGGAGGTATGACTATCAGTCTATCACTCAATCCAATTTATGGGGATAATAAACTGATAATAATAATATATTTATTAGTAATGATGCTGTGAGGGTAAACTGCTGGAAATTGAATACCAAAATTGAAATCTCATTTTGAAACTATCATTTTGTCAAATTATGATTTGGGTTAAAGTTAAGACTATACTGACGTTAATCGTCTTTACAGCACAAATAGATTACTTCTCTTGAAACTTTCTGATTTTTGTTTGTCCATGACTTTGCTAAATTTCCTAGACAGGGAGCTTTAATTACATAAACATGAATTCGGTTTTTTCACATTATGTTTTAGTCTTACCCTAAGCAAAAAAAAAAAACCCATACGGAGATAAGTTAAGCATCTTTTTAGTTTCATACGGAGAACTCACGAAGATGGATATGATTAGGCAAAAAAGGTTTCAAAAAAGTGCAGAGGAACTTAATATTCTAGGTATTTACACTTCTTCTCTGCTACCCTTGCATCATACTCAAAGCTTGTAGCTCTTCCATCAACCTTTCATACTCACTTTTAACGTTCTCCAGCTCACTCCTAAGATCCATGGCCTGCGCACAGAACCAAACCCGAATTGCATCACAACAGAATCAGTATCGATTTTTTAAGCAATCATTGGGACAAAAAACTCATTGTGCGAGAGTCCCATTTAGCAGAATACTGAGGGACTTGTTGGGACATAGACCAATCTAGTTTTTCAAATAAAGTGACATATGGGATTTCCATTAAGCGTACTTATTAAACGATTGATTGACAGTTCGATGAAAAGACACAGAGGACAAGACTCACGAAGAGATGATAAACTAGCTAATCCATAATTGATGTCCTCTACCAAATGAAAGCGACAGAGTAATAAAAAGGGTTGTTAATGTCACAAGGAGATACCTTGATTTCAAGGTTTTGACTTCGCATCTTGTGGTCCAAGCATCTGAGTAAAAGACATATAATAAATTTCTGGCAGAAATCACAAACAAATGCAGAAATTGACAATATATATATGTATGTATACAGATTACATAATTTAACTTACTTTGCTTGGAGCTTCTTGTTTTCTTCCATCAACTTGACAGTTTCAGTATCTTGTGACCGAATTGTAGATCCATGAATAAACTTGAGAACATGTGCAAAACAAGCGAAGTTAGAGAAACGGTGTGCACAGAGGCGATTACAAACTAAAACTTACTATCATGTTATCTGTGTGGGCAGAGGGCATATTTGTGCATGGTATATCACATAAAAGATGTGTCATATTCACTACAAACAGTTATCATATAAATCTTTAGCTAGCAATATTGGGAGTTTTGTTTTTACTGTCTTGAGTACCTGTTCAACCCGATTCGGTCCCGGGACAGCAAAGCCATCATTTACCACCTTTCTTCTTGACGCTGCACTTGCAACAGAATCAGGATGTTCTTTCCTCTTCTCCAACACCACTGCAACAATAACTCAACCATCAAGTGTCAGCATAAGAGAGCTTGTAATCAGTTTTCCAGTAAGATATTGCATAATTTGTTCTATTTTCAAAAGTATGAAAGATGAATAACTTGCAAGGCCTATATAGAGCCGTTGCAGTACTTCATTTTCATAAAATGGGGGGTAGTCCTGCGCCAATTCCGGGGTTTACAGATTGGGCAGTAAAATATTAGAACTTTAGTTTTTGGGTAGTCCACTTTCTTCATGGTTTAACACTTAGTAGTATTATACCTGCTTGGAAACCTGGAGGAGGACTTAATGTTTGTCTGCCACTATCTCTCACAGAATTCTTTTGGGACAGATTGCCAATTGACCTACCGCCCGATTGAATATTTTGAGGTACCTTAGGACGAGGCTTCTTTTCTTGATACCCAATCAACGTACAATGGCAGTTCCTATTAGACATTTCAAATAATTTTGTATAGTAAGAAACACTGGAAAGTGATACAAGCCAATCCAGAGGTAATGGGGAACCTTGTAGAGGCAAAAACGAATGATTGATATTCCATGCTCAGCAAGAGAATAAAATATCTTATATGGTCATCTCCCATACACTAGGAAAACTCTGCATTATCGACTTTGGCGAGTGTAAAAATAAATCTAGCAGCGTAGCATCCTAAAAAGATAGTCTTAGGAAATTACCAATATTCAGTTGTCATTTCCTTTAGACGGTTTTCAAGCTTTTGAAGAAGGAGGGTTTTCTCAAAATCTTGCTTGTTATGGGTTGGCTCAACAAAATTAGCTTCCAGCACACCTGTAAACAGCATACAACTTAAACATAATTGTGCATACATCGGAAACAACTGTGCCAAAAATAACTAATTGTTTTATTGATTGGTCCTTTTTGCAGCTTCTTACCAACAACTCCTCTCCCCTTGTTGGTTGAATAGCTCACGACCTGCCAAAATGGCTGAAAAGAGCGGAAAAAAATCAGACAAGGTCACAGTAACATACAAGATTATGTGTAAAATTTGTGATACAAACTTGACAAGATACTGAAGTGTGTAGTCTTTGACTGAGGTAAAAGAAAAATTCCGTGGCATATTTAAATCACGGTATAAGATAGTCCCTATTTATGGTTAATGTGATCTAACGTATATAACCTTTCAAAACTCACCATTATCAGGCGGTTTTTGTGATAAACGCAGAACCCGTGAAGGTTGACTTTGGGAGCTTCTTTCAGAAATCCAATAGTCGTTACAACTATAGCCTGCTCATTCAACACCCAGATTCAGATAAACATAAGAAACTAAAATAACTAAAGAGTTCTGAAAGAAGACACACACACACAAAAAAAAAAAAAAAGCCTCCATGTGCACCTCTTCATGTCCAGCAGCCTGAGGCCTATACAAGATGTACTGCGGATGCATGAGATCATCAGCAATGTTGTGCTGCTCGACAACCTTGCCACGCAACACTATCTTAAAAGTCGCAGGGATCCGCAAGTATAATATTGATAGGTAAACCTGCACAAAGGTATCGGCAGCAGAGAGTATCACATTTCAGCTGTTTAGCATCTATATAAACACAGTTGCACAAGTATTTTTTTATGTGGAGCTGTCTGCAGCCCTTTATCTATGCCTGTGTGTTACGTATTTTCCACGAGTACTGATGAGTAAACTCTTGCATACATGTATGATTCAATTTTAACAGTTCCCCAAACACTATTGACGAATAGACATAGAAGCTTACGCGGAGAGAGTGAGAGAACCGGTTTGCAATATGGTCATTCATCATCTTAGTAATCTTATTTCCACTTTTTTGTACATTTCCTTCAATGAGAATATCCTGTAAGAAAAATGAAGAAATAAATACCTCAATTAAATGATAATACTTGTCAATACAAAGATCGGCGACATGAAAGATAAATAAATATTGACCTCTGCATCCGACTCAAAGTCTAATTCCAATTTAGCATCGCTGTTGAGCCACATATTATAGATGATAACCTTTGTCCCATGATTTCCAAGGTCCTCAAACTGCCATGAGGAAAAAAAGAGAGCACAATGTCACTGAAGAGAGGAACTTTTGGTAGGCAAATGCGATAAAAGAAATGTTTTAATCTGATACAGGAGCAAACACAAACAGAGAACAGAATAACATGAAGGAGCCCAATTTAAGCGCACACTAAGATCCCTATTGAATTGCTCACTTGTCTAACCTGAGCATTCATCCATTCATTTTTCGGAGGAGTGAAAGGAGATATAAACACTACCTTAGGCGACAACATTATGGAATACCATTCATGGAACCCAAAATTTCAAAAACCAAGTAACCAATAATTATAAAGCTTTGTAAACAACATGGAATGCATGTAGAAAATTGTAAGAAGAGATTTGGCCTTGCCTGCTGCAAAAGCTCTGCCTCTGTTGAAAATGGAGACCATTCTAGCAGTATGGAGAGATTGGATCTATAGTGTTCTCGGTCTTGCAATGTCTCGAAGTTGTTAGCTGATCCCTTAAACTCGTAATCCAACTGAATATTCATAAGGTCAAACGGTTTAGATTACAAAAAAAACAAGGTATATTTATATTAGTGAGATAGGGGGACTCACAATGGGAACAACTATTCTATCATGGCCAGTACGCGTCAGGTATGTATAAGAAAGGAGACCTATACTTTGTGTCCATGTTCTAGTAAGATGGAAAGAGAACAATCAGCACCTTTTTCTAGAAAGCAAATTGAAAAATGAAATGATCAATGGAAGGAACCAGAAACAATCCGTGCACTCATATTTACTACTTCTACAATTCCCCAAAATATTAGGATTGACAAAAGATAAATAACTAGATGGGAAAAAATGTTAGAAAAATCAGCACATAGGTTAACTAACAACGGCCACTCACTGGTTCTTCAAATGACGGCTGAAAACAATGACATCTGCCCCAAGTCTCATTGTGCTGGTCTTGAAACCATTTCCATCTAAAAAGTCATAACAAAAAATGAGGTATAGAATCATATCTAAGGATCTGTGCCGCAAAATCATATATAAAATTATGTGTTGCAGAATCATAATTAGAGATATGTGCCGGAGTCATAACAAAAGATATGAGTTCAAAGAATAAAGAGAGATCCATACATCTCCCAATGGCTGACTCCGATTTCTTATCTGAGAATCCAAAACCCATGCAGTGCCGCATTGCCTGAGGATCCATACCACCACCATCATCTGAAAGTTTTATATAAAGATGATTAGAAAATTCTTCCTTATGAAATGGCGCAGAGCTTAATCTAAAAAGATGCCATACAAAAAATACCTTGAATTAGCAACGCTGTTGTACCATCCCTTGGATTTGTGGTTTTATCTACAATGACAAAACTGGCCCCATTTTGGATCTATAGAGATGAATATACAGGGCACAAAACATATTAATATATTATCATTCAGAACTTAGAAGATTCCCTGCTAATATGAAGGGTACATTTCCGTTTTAATGAAGTAAATAACAAAGCGAAGTAAGAAAGCAGAGTGCTTGGGGTTGGGGTTTCAGGAGGGACAAGTTACTAAGAATATTTTATACGTATATAACACGAATTTTTAGATTAGAAACTTTTTGATTTTGCCAAGACATTAAGATTTTGTAGAAACAAACGTCCTAGAGAATCTTATTCAAGCATTTCGAGTAATGAACAAGCATGTAGTCAGATTAACACATTAAGCAAAGGACATACCTCATCAACCGCATTATCAAGCAGTTCTGCAACAGCTGCAGGTAGAGAGAACCACATAATTTTTGTCAAAACGATTGAATAACGTTTGCTAGCCATATACAAAAAATACGGAGATTGTGATTGTTTAGACATACCACCAAAAGCCCATTTATGTGAAGTAGCATTGGAGTGAAGGAACATAGGGTGCACATGAAGATAGTTTTTTCCATCTGTGAAACATAACACAAGAGCCATAAGGAAGACGCTACCACATGTAACGAGACAAATCCACATGTGAGACGAAGTAAATGAATACTAATTATTATAAGCAAGATTTGCATACTCGGCTGCTGAGACTTTGTAGTCAATTCATCATTGTAGTTCCCAGCTTTCCAGAATTGCCTACAAACAGGAGCTGGACATATTGTTGACGAAGAAGTGACACCGGCATCATCAGGTGGCGAGCGGACCTGATCAACAACACTAGTACTACTCTGCCCAGCACTCTGACCAACCGAGCCTCTATTTTCTTCTGAATCTTGAGGTAGATGATTCTCTTTGGAAACAAGCATATTGCGATTCTCGGGTTTAACAACTATAGCATCATGAGGAACGTTTACACCATTCTCGTAGCTCATCTTGTTAATCTGGAAGATTCAACAAACGAATTTCAGAGATTTCACAATCACAAATCGTAAATTCCAGATTCAGTGTTTCTATATGTGTATCTGCCCTAGAAAAATTCCTCGAAAACTTCACTAGGTAGCTTAGAAGGTTTAAGTTACTATCTATGGAACTCAGAAGAACTGACCTAGAAAATCAAAATCAGAAAGGCGGAGAGTGAGAGAGAGAGAGAGAAGAAGATCTTCGCTACTAAGAGATTTAAGTTTACCTGAAGCTTATACTCATGCAAATCGACTGATTCTCTCCATTGTGTCCACAATGTAGGCTTTATATAGAGTAGAAGAAGATAGCCCGGAGAATGATGAACTTAGGGTTTCGATTACAACTCCGACGTCAACTTCAAGCAAGCTCTCCTTGTAAAATTTATGTTCGCGGCGTTGAGAGCGACGGATGTGGAAATTAGACAGTCGAGGAGTGAGGTCTCGAGGTAGCTACCGGAATAATTTTCCGGTTAGGGAACAAACTAAGTGAAATCTGAGAGAGATGAAAGGAGAATTAGAGACGGCGGAGGGAGATACGACGGGATCCGCGGCGGAGAGAGATGAGAAACGGAGAGGTTGAGAAAGGAGGAGAGTGGGAAAAACGGAGACGAAAGGGTAAATCAGTATATGTGTCCTTTGTATGGGAAGATCCGGGAGAAACATGTGGGGGTCACCTAATATTGACTCCAAAAAAAAGTTTTTATTATTTTGTTTTAATTTTATTCAATTTTCAAAGTAAAATTCTTTGATGAAAGTTTCATAAATAAACTTTTAGAATTCCATAAATAAACCATTTTTATATTTATTTTCAAAATATTGACTTTTATAAATTTTTCAATAATTTTTGTTTGAGAAAATCATAGTATTTTATAAATGTTCATAAACGATTTATAAGATACAAAATTATCTACGAACATTTATAATTCGTGTTATGATTCATTTGGCACATATGCATGTTTTCCATCTGTTATTTGATTTTTATTTATTTTGCCAAATGTGTAAGTCCATAGAAAATCTAACATTTATTAAATTAGAGGTAAATTAAGATAGAATTCGGTTTTACGAGCAATTTCATCGGAGCTTTAAATTGAAAGAGTAACAATTCAACCCTCGAACATAAAGTTCTAACATGATCTAAGATGAAAAATTACATGGTGATAATCACTAAATAACATCGTATTTGCTTGATTTTAGTTAAAAGAAAAAGAAAAGTCAATTAAGCAAGTACGACCAAATTGCTATGATTTGTAGTTGAGAATGCTATGTTCTTTGCTAAAGTGGAAAAACAAAAAAAAAAGATGCCTCAGTTCATACTGAAAAATATAGCACATCCAGTCATTGCTTTACGGAGACACTACAATTAATAATGATTTTAAAAAAATCCAACTTCCTTAATCACTTCATATTCAGTACAATTGCCTCTCGATCATGGTCAAAGGTTTTGTAACTCGTTCAATAATCTCGAGTTGTGTTAATTTAGACTATAGTAATACCATTGAACACTAGCCTTTGAAAGAAATACTTTTATTTATATTGACATCTTACGATCAAACCATTATCAAAACATAATTGTTTGGGTTACCGATTCTGATATGGATTGAAAACGCCAAAGCTTATATGATTTAGAAATCATGAATCAAAGAGACTAGCTCATTGATGACAAGATGAAAAAACATCTCTCGAAGACAAAGCCCCAACACGGAAAAACAATTTTAAGAACTAGAAAAAAGAGAACTATGTCCTGATGAGACAACTAAAAATACAACCAACCTAATGGTATAACCACACTACCAAGCCACCAATTTTGATGATAATATAAACTAGTCGAAGAATCAAACAACGACTGAACATTCCTCCAACTGCGAATGAAATCATCTCCCAAATCAGAGCAAAGACTACCAATCCAGCATGAGAGAATTCAAGAAATCAAATTGCTTGAATAACCACCAGAAATAGCTTGGTAAAAGACTTAAAGTCCCAACCTTGAAACAACTTTGTTAATAGCCAAAGAGAAGATGTGACCTTGCACAAGTCAAAACGTAGAGACATGGAGCAAAACATCAAACACAAAGTGATAAGTGCTAAAGCAATCTAGTATCAAGGTGAACATCAATGAACATTAAAGTAAAGCAGTATAACTAACCCATTAGATTCTGTACGAGCCCAACAGTGTCATGAACAGAGAAGCCGATCTTTGAGTCAAACCACTACATGCAATTGATAACTCGGAACAGAGAGGACCCACGAGATTCTTCTGGAGAATTTCAAGATCCCTCAATCCAAGTCAATATGAACTAACGGAAAAAAAGGAAAGGAACCGACAAAGATACCCAGAGGACCATTCTGGCTTAAGAGGCAAACATGTCCTTGAGTTAGCTTGGTTTGATCTTCCATTATATTTCGCATGGAAGGTGTTAAGTGAGTTTGCATAATTCTTTGATTTACTTCTTATGTAATTTCTTGTGGTACTTTATGTTGTACATAAGTATCATCTATAGTAACAAAAATTTAAGATCCTTCATTGCTCTGAAATCACTTATCTCTCATGGTTCACGAAACTTGAATTCTTCAGGGAAAGTTGTATAATGCCTTCAAAGGTGTCTCAAACTATCTCTTAACTTTAATAACACTTCTCAAATCTCTCCAACATCAAAACGAACTTTCTATACTCAAAATTTACAGAGGAAACCATGCATGAAAATCAACTGACACTTGTTTTTCATGATGACATCTGGCGGACGGAGTGTCTTCCCGCGGATTCAAGGCCATTCATGGGTCACCGGAGCTTGTCAACTTGTCATTTTTCATCCTACCATGATTCTTAGCCAGTTCACATGTCCTATGTGCAATCCTGAGCATTTACACCATCTCATTTGTTTATATTTATATTAAAAAAAACATCTTAGTTCAAAATATAAGTTCTTGTGGATGCTTCTTGCCCAGCGTTCAAGGATGTAAAGGTTTATGCACTAAGTTTTTGGTTTGATCCCCAAAGAATATAATTTGTGCAGCTTAAAAGATGCACATAATTTTCAAACGTAAAAAAAAATGTAATAAAAGCCGTTTAGCGAAGAGAGATGTCTATTGTAGGTGTAATGCATGTATCGTCTGTCGTGGAACCGTATATTGCAAAAAAAATATTGCATCGTTGAGTCTTTGTTGGCAAAAGTTATTCATTTGAATCATTTGTCATAAGATTAGCGGATGAATTTATATATATACGTGCTTATATCCTAAATTCAGATTTTTATGCAAATATATCTATGCATATTTAAACAATTATTATTGAAAACTTGAAAAGATATCACATTTTTTATTTTAATAATTTGATTTAGATATATGTACAAAACGTTTGTTCATATGTGACCAGGACTTGTAGCCTAGTGGCTTGTGCTAGAGCTGTCACTGTATCACCGTCTGGATTCGAACCCAGCTTAATGCATTAATGTTGTTGACAAAAAAAAACTTTTGTTCATATGTCATTTTCGACTAGTGAATTATAGTTATACCTACTCACCTTCTCTCTCAATCACATATTTCATTCTTTCCCATGTGATTGGTACTAATTTTTCCCACTATGTCTCCTTCTACTATTGTAATTAACCAATCACAACCGAAAAATGTGGTGGGATGTTCCCAATAATAATAAAAAGGAGATCTTTGACAACAAAAAATAAATAGTGGGTCCAAGTGGAAAAATTATCTCTTAACTTTAATAACACTTCTCAAATCTCTCCAACATCAAAACGAACAACCTAGACTCATAATTTATAAAGGAAAACCATGCATAAAACTCAGCTGACACTTGTTTTTCATGATGACATATGGCGGACAGAGTTTCTTGCTATGGGTTTATGGGTCACCCGAGCTTGTCAACTTGTCATTTCCTCCTATCATGATTCTTAGCCGGTTCACATGTCCTATGTGCAATCGTGAGCATTTACACCATTTCATTTGTTTATGCTTTTTTTTGTATTTAAGATCTTAGTTCAAAATATAAGTTTTTCTGGATACTCTTTGGCCCAACGCTCAAAGATTTAAAGGTTTATGCGCTAAGTTTTTTGTTGATCCCCAAAAATACAATTTATGCAGCTTAAAGGATGCATATGTTTTATAAAAGTAAAAAGAAATGTAATAAGAGCCGTTTAATGAAGAGAGATGTCTATCATAAGTGTAATGCATATATCGTCTCTCGTGGAACCGTATCTTGCAAAAAAAAAAAAAGCATCGTTGAGTCTTTGTTAGTAAAAGTTGTTCATTTGAATAATTTTAAAATCATTTGTCATAAGATTAAGCATATGAATTTATATATAAGTGCTAATATCCTAAAATCAAAATTTTATGCAATTATATATGTATATATATGCATATTTAAACAATTATTATTAGAAACTTGTTTAAATAAATTTATTTACATATATGTCCAAAACTTTTTTTTGTACGTCATTTTCGACTATTGAATTATAATTATACCAACTCGTCTTCTCTCTCAATCACATCTTTCATTTTTTTTTTCCATATGATTGGTAATAATTTTCTCCATTATTGTGATTAACCAATCACAGCCTAAGAATATGGTGGGATGTTTCCCACTAAAAAAGAAAGTTATTTTTAAAAAAAACAAATAATGGGTCCAAGTGGGAAAATTATTTCCCTCCCCCTACCCCCCACATATTTTATTAATAATTGTATTTATATATATATATATATATATATATATACAAAACTTTTGTTCATATGTCATTTTCGACCAGTTAATTATAGGCATACCTACTCATCTTCTCTCTCAATCACATATTTCAGTTTTCTTTTTATCCACAACTTTTATATTTTAAACTTTTTCAATACTCTAGTTTCATATTCTTCTTTTTTTTTTCAATCACATGAGAGAGAATGAACGAAAGAAAGATAAAATAATTCACGAGACTCTCCCACAAAAAATGAAAGAGAACAAGATCTATTTCTCCCATACTCTTTTCAAAGAAATGTAGGAAGAGGCGTTTAGCGGAGAGAATTGTCTATCGTAGGTATAATACATGTACCGTCTGTCGTGGAACCGTATCTTGCAAAGAAAGTTGCATCATGGAGTCTATGTTCGTAAAAATTGTTCATTTGAATTATTTAAAAATCATTTGTAATAGGATTAGCGTATGAATATATATGAGTACTTATATCCCAAATTCAATTCTTTATGCATATATATATATATATATATATATATATATGCATATTTAAACAATTATTATTTAAAACTTGAAATATAGCATATTTTTAATTAATAATTGTATTGACATATATGTCCAAAATTTTGGTTCATATGTCATTTTCAGATAATTAATTATAGCCCTACCTACTCATCTTCTCTCTCAATCACATCTTTCATTTTTTTTTCCATCCACAACTTCTATATTTTAACCTTTTTAGTACTCTAGTTTTATCTTCTTCTTTTTTCAATCACATGGGAGTGCATGAGCCAGAGAGAGAAAATAGTTCAGCCAAAGGCAAGTAAATACATGAAACTCCACTAATATAATAAAAAGAAGAACAAAATTCATTCTCTCTCTCATTCTTCCAAAAAAAAAAAAAGTAGAAAGAGTTGTTTAGTGGAGAGAGTTGTTCATCATAGGTGTAAAGCACATACCGTCCGTCGTGGAACCGTATCTTACAAAAAAATTGCATCGCAGAATCTTTATTCGTAAAAGTTGTTCATCTGAATCATTTAAAATCATTTGTTATAGGATTAGCGGATGAATTTATATATATATATATATATATATATGTATATTTAAACAATTATTATTGAAAATTTGAAAATATATCACATTTTTAACTAATAATTATAGTTACATATATGTCCAACCCTAGTTAATTACACCCCTACTATATACTCATCTTCTCTCTCAATCACATTTTTTATTTTTTTTATATCCACAACTTTTATATGTTAACCTTTGTTGGTACTCTAGTTTCATCTCTCTTTTTCAATCACATGAGAGTTAATGAGTGAGTGGGAGAAAATAATTCAGAATTACTATAAAAAAAAAAATCACAATTAAAAATAGTAAATTCTCCCACTAAAATAACGAAGAACAAAATCCATTTTCTTTCACTCTTTCCAAAGAAATGTAGGAAGAGCCGTTGAACCGTTTAGCGGAGAGAGTGAGTGATATCTAACGTAACAATATAAAAACTAGGGCTTCATATAGCAATTCACATATACTATATGCGCTCAAATCATATCTACATGTATTTTCGACTTCTTCCGAGTTCGACATATACTTAATATATCATTCATTCCCAATTCCACATGAATTTTTAAATACTTAATTCAAAAAATCTAATTATTTATTCAATTGCGTTTAAATATTTATAAATCGCGGTTTGTACATATGATTACACACTAACTCGAATTAAATAATTCTATTCAAATGAAACCATCTATCTGAGTTTGAGGTTTCGATTTTTATTAACATGTTTCAATGATGGCTTTTTATAAAATTAAGGTTCTAAGTCGACAAGTCTCTCTTCTCTTTGCCCTCTTTTCTTCTTCTTCTTCTTCTTCGCTTTTCTTTGCTTCGTCTTCGAGTTTTTTTTGGAGATTTAGAACCCTAATTTTATTTCATTTTAAACCATGGATCGATTTCTGTTTACAAAAGTTGAAACCTCAAACTTAGGTAGAGAGTTTCATTTGGGTTGAATTATTTAACTCGAGTAATTATGTAATCACAATTACGAAACGCGATAGAATGTTGGAGTTATAGTGAATTTTAAAATTCAGATATAATTGGGAATGATATATTAAATTATTAAGTACATGTCGAATTGGAAATGATGTATTAAGTACATGTCGAATTGGGAAGAGGTCGAAAGTATAAATATATATATGAGATGCTATAGTACATGTAGATTTCTAGTGAAGAATGTAAGGGGTATTCAATTTCATATCATCTTTTGTTGATCATTTATAAACGACACAGGAACATTTAAAATCCTAAGAAACTGGTAATATCAGACTACTCTCCTCATCTGGCATTAGAACACTGGCACTCAAGAACGGAGGCTGTTTTGGAGAATCAAAATTACAATCTTTGTTCTTTAACATGTAGACTATCTCAGACATCGACGGTCTTAATTCTACCGAAGTTTGAACACACAACAATCCGATTTGAAGAACTTTCAAGGCCTCTTCCTCTGTGGACTTCCCCTTTAATCGAGGATCGACTGAGTCATTCAGAGTTTCTGCTTTAAAATGTTCCCATACCTATTCCGGAAACACACAAGAAAAAACATTATAGAGCTAAGCTATGACTCTGATTGTGTCTTGTATATCCCGACTTAATATGGAAACAAAGCTTACTTACCGAGTATAAAACCGAGCCAGAGCCTTGTGTGAATGCGTTGTTTTTCTTCCCAGTTGCTACCTCGATGATAAGAACTCCAAATGCGTAAACATCAGTTTTCTCTGTTAATTGGCCTTTGATAAGATATTCAGGAGCCAAATAACCGCTACAGTAACAACAAAAAAAATCACATCAAATTCCAAGACTTTTTACTTTACTCTCTTAGACACAAGTATTAAAGAAGACTCAATCTGAAATACTCACAGTGTTCCAGCAATTCCAGTATTGGTTTGCGTTTTGTCTGTGCCCATGGAGCGTGCAAGTCCGAAATCTGCTATTTTGGGGATTAGGTTTTGATCAAGGAGAATGTTGCTGGTTTTGATGTCTCTGTGAATGATTTTCACATCAGATCCTCTGTGAAGGTATTCTAGACCTTCTGATATACCTAAAATGATGTTAAACCGTTGCTTCCAGCTCAATATATGGACTGTATTCTTCACTACAATATAAGATTAACAAAGTTAGTTGACAAGTATGGATACGGTAAATTGGTTTCTTGTAGAGAAGATTTTGCAACTTACTGAAAAGGATTTTATCGAGGCTTCTATTATGAACATAATCATAGACAAGAAGACTTTTGGGACCTTCGATGCTGCAACCAAGTAGTCTCACAAGGTTCTTGTGTTGAACTCCGCTGATCAAATTCACTTCGTTAAAGAATTGATCTGCCCATTCCCGTGTGTTGAAGAACAGTTTCTTGACTGCAACGGTTCTGCCATCTGGAAGAATCCCTTTGTATACAGAACCGGCCCCTCCTTGGCCTAGTTTCATTGAGTCATTGAAAGACTCGGTAGCTTTCTCAAGGACCTCGTATTTGAAAGTTGAACAAGATGGAACTTGAGCTAAACAAAAGAATTTCATGAATCAGAAACGGTTTCCCGAAACAAGAATCCTCATACATAGCTTTGATGTTCTCAGATATTATACCCACACTTACCTTTACGTTTTCTTGAAAACCGTCTGTAACTGATAAATGCACCAAGAGAAGTAAGGAAGGACAACGAAATCACAACAATTACTGCTTTCATAACATCCTCGGGACTCATATCCGGAAGCAATGATGACTTAAAAAAGCTTCCCTTATCTGCACACAACAAAAGAAACACAAGTCTAATGAGTGAATAACCACTTCTTACACCAAACTCTAATAATCTCAACATTCCATACCATCTTCAGGTGCATGTTCAGCAACATCATCAAAAAACCTATGCGTAGAATACTTCAAGAAACACCCTGTAAAGAAAGCTCTAGCTTCATGGCCATAACAAGCTCTCAAACTCGACATCGCATTAACCAAACAATCTCTACATGAGTCCGCATCAAGCGTCTGCCAACACTGAGCCAGAGCGTAAACCGCAGAGTCTCCACCACCACCACTACCCACAGAAACTGCACCAAATCCTCCATTTTTAACAGCATTTAGTGTCACATTCACAAAAGCATCATCAAGATCTCTAAAAAACTCTCCACTCCCTAACCCTGTCTCCTCACATTTCGCTTGATCAAATCTAGAATCAACGTATTCCTCAAAGAAATCTCGATCATCAAACCGTAAAAAGCAACGATCACTATGAACTCTCCCAAACTCCCCGGAGCTTAAACATGTTCCCTCAAGCTCCACTTTACTCTCATTAAAACAATGACGACAATCGGAAACCGAAAGATCTTCACGACATTGTAGAAACACATAAATCGGTGGAGTTACATCAACGGAGGTAAAATCAACCCAGAACTTCTCATCTGTTATCTGTTCGTTAACAGAAGACATAACTCGGAGGAAATCAAGATGACGGCTAGGGTTTTGATCTGAAGGTTGACACTTTATGAGAGATTTCGAAGAAGAAGACGAACCCACCGTAGCTAACAGTACGAAGAACGAAACCCACAAGAGGAATTGAGCGATCGTAGCACAAAATTGCATCGGCTAATCGTTCCGAAGAAGAAGAAGAAGAAGAAGAACACTTTCCATATGAAATTCTGCTTAACATCGATTAGTTTTTGCTTCTTCTTCTTCTTCTTCTTCTACACCTAGTCCAACTCCGCCGTTTCTAGCTTTCTCCAAACGACGGGTGGAAAAGGGTAGATGAGAAAAATCGAAGGAGATGAATCGACGATGTTTGTGGAATTCTGGTTCATCATTCGTGTAAGTTTTGACAGATTTGAGAAATCTCTGTTTTTTGTTTTTGTGTTCCGATAGAGTGACAGAGAGATTCTGCTTCGCTTTTGTTTTTGTTTTGGCTTAATTTAGTGGTTTTTTTAACCGAACGGTTTAATCAAATTCTAATTTTAGTACCTCAAATCTAGAAACCGAATTTTGTTGGTTGTAAAAGAAAGTTTTGGCCTTTTTTTTTTTTTTTTACTCTTTGTACTCTCACACAATAGATTAGGTGCTCCGGAGTCTGGACACGGTTCGAGTTCGAGGATTCGTTTTGTTCTAGGTACGTGTCATTTCTAGCCTTTTAGGTATATAGGATCTGTATGAACCGAATGTTTTCGCTTTTCCAGTTTCGGATCAGTTCGGATATTCGAAAGAGAATCAATTTATATAAATTGCTTTACAATATATGAGATTTCATAGTTTCGTTTTCCATTCAAAATGGAGACACGTCGTGAATACAGGTTTGGCTTCTTCTATCTGTATCGTTAGAAGAAGAAGAAAGGAATTGACCCAACGTGTAATAACATGCACGTACGATCTTAATTATTTTTGTTATGTAAATTGCCTTTACAGTTAGTGCGGTCGTATTTTATTATGTAAAGCAAATTGCTTTACAGACTATTATTTTTGTGAGTGGACACACTTGCTGTTATACACAACTGAGACTTGATCACCTAAGACCAAGAATCTGTCTTCTTCCTAAAGGCGACGCCGGGAGAGTATTCCTCTGCGCCTTGATCACCAGGTTAGCAATTTTTTTTCCCTTCAAGCTAAGAGAGCAAGAATTCTAGCAGTTTGGTTAGATCTAGAAAAAAAATCTAGATTTGAAGTAACTCTTGTTGGAATTTTTTTTATACAACGTACGCCCAAGTAACGCTCTCTACTCTAGATCTACTATTGGGATCTCGCACTATACACATCAAAAATATGATTCATAATTCATGCCACATATTTTGAGATATGATCTGCATGAGGTAAAGTTTTGGCAATGAGTAAGAAAAACATAAGGTTTCAGGTTCATTAATTATAACCACATCCAATGTTTTCTCCGATGATTGATATAAGTGCCTATAAAATTGATGATTCATGAAATTACTCGATTGTCATATTAGCCAAAATTCATCCTAGAATCAGTTTCTCTAATGATCAATTTAAAGTTAAAACATCATGTATTATGAATCGCTAGGAGGTTCAATAAATAACCGAATCATGCATAAATCGTATTGTGTTTATCTATGAATTTTCCCCTTGAATAACCCTTAACTCTAACAAGAGATCTACTCAAACATGGGTACAATCAAAAGCAAAAGAATTTATATTCATAGATTAGTAAAAAGATGATCACTTACAAAGCAATAAAAATTTTAAACTATAAATTTCAAGAGATTTGAGAACTATCAAACTTTAGGTTATCATGAGGTGGTTCTGTGAGCAAAACAATTGACTCATTTATAGATATTAATCGTCAGTCACAAAATATGTGATCATTTGAAATGCAAGTCAAGTGCTTCCAAGTGTTATCCAATTTTTTTAAAAAATCTGGCAGTTGATAAGTCTATCGAATCAGCTTAGACATTTAACATGTTTAACTAATGCAGATGTTTATATTTATATGTTCATTAATATTCTCTTCTTTTTATAAAAATTTATTCATTTCTTAGTTATACTATCATGAAAAACTAATCCTCACATTCACGAAAATATTGAAAACTATACATATGTCAGGAATCCTAAACTATAATATCAGAGCCAAAATCATAATCCAGACACGTAACTCGACATTGCTTAGTAACCTTATACCATCATGTTTTTAATTAAGACCATTTACTCGATTTATAGAGTATAAAAATAATAAATTTTGGTTTAATTCCTTTTCTTTTAAAATTACTACGTGTGTACCTGTTAAGATCTAATCAAAATATGAAACTCCTGTCTGTTTAACACTTCAAAGGGTGCATCTGGTTACACAATGGAATCAAAGTAGTGGAATAGAAGTGAGTGGAATAGAGATGATAGATGAATTTTTTATTTCACTCATTCCTCTCCAAAATTGTAGAGAAATAAGTTTTGAAGAATTTGTTTACAAATTCAAATTCCTCTAGAGAAATAATTTTTTTGTCAATTGATAAACTTTCATAATAATACCCAATTCCTCCACTTTTTATTACTTTAAGTATGCAACCAGTTGTAATCAAAATTGTAGTTATCATCCTTGCGATTAGCCTGGTTCATTCATCATTTATAGTATTGATTTTTTTTTTTTTTCATTCTACTTGAGCAGGAATGGAAGGCTTTGTTTCCTTTGGAGTGCAAAAGCTCTGGGATCTACTAAGCCAAGAACACGAGCAATTCCAGGGGGTCGAAGATCAAGTTGCTGAACTAAAAACGGATTTACACACGTTAAAGTCATATTTGATAGATGCCGATGCCAAAAAAACATATAGGTGTGATGGTGAAAACTTTTGTGGATCAGATCAAGGAAATTATTTACGATGCAGAGGATATACTGGAAACTTTTCTTCTAAAGGAAAAACTCGGAAAAAGAAGTGGCATCAAGAATCGTATCAGAAGAGTTGCTTGCATTATTCCGGACCGCAGGCAAATCGCATTAGAAATGAAAGGCATAAGTAAGAGGATATCTAAAGTGATTGGTGATATGAAAAGTTTTGGAGTACAACAGATTGTTGCCGAAGGCGGGTCTATTGCGCAGCCTCTACATGATAGACAAAGGGAAATGCGAGAAACGTTTTCTAGTGAGTACGAGAGCGATCTTGTGGGGTTGGAAGAAAATATTGAGAAACTGGTTAGATTAATGGTGGAAGAGGAGAACGTTCAAGTGGTTAATTTCCATAACCGGGATGGGTGGGGTTGGTAAAACCACCCTTGCTAGACAAGTTTTTAATCATGAGAAAGTTAAACATCATTTTAGTGGACATGCGTTGGTGTGTGTTTCACAAGAATTTACGCGGAAGCATGTGTGGCAAACAATCTTGCAGAATCTTAGACCCAAAGAAGATGAAAAAAAAATCTCAAAGATGACAGAACCAGAACTCCAAGGTGAACTCTATCAACTGTTGGGAATATCTAAATCATTGATTGTCCTTGATGACATATGGAAAGAAGAAGATTGGGATCTAATCAAGAAAATACTTTCCCCGGAAAAAGGTGACCTCTTATAGTGTACTTAATATTAAAAAAAAGTCATACTCGTTATGTTCTTTGAATTGTGTGTGGATATAATTAAACGAGTAAAATGTTAACAGGTTCGAAGATGCTACTTACCTCTCGAAAGAAGAGTGTCGTGGGACATAGCAATACAAGACATATCAACTTTCAGTCAGAGTGCTTAAGTGACGAAAACAGTTGGGCGCTTCTTCAAAGAGTAGCATTCCCAAGGAGAGATGCATCGGGTAACCATTCAATGGTTTTTTCTTTTCTTTTTTCAGTTTGATCAGAATCAAATTATTTTTAGGATGATCACAACAAAATCTTCTCACCACTAAATTATATAGCTAAATTTAAAATTACTTTTTCATATAATTAAACTTTACATTTGTTATAGGACCCAAATTAAGTATAGTTTGACATAGAGAGTGATGATGTTGTGCAGAATTAAATGTTGATGAGGAAATGGAGAACATAGGTAAGCAAATGATCAATCATTGCGGAGGATTGCCTTTGGCTGTAAAAGTGTCGGGAGGCTTATTAGCTGCAAATTACACAGTGCATGATTGGAAGAGAATCTCTGAGGGTATTGGATCTCGTATCCTAAGAGGAACCAATTCAAATGACAATAACAACGGTTCAGTTGACCATGTCTTGTCTCTGAGCTTTGAAGAATTACCTCATTATTTGAAGCATTGTTTCTTGTACCTGGCCCATTTTCCGGAAGATCATACAATAATCGTGGAGAAATTGTCTTATTATTGGGCTTCAGAAGAAATTATAGCCAAATCTAGATATGGCAATGAAGAGACCATTCAAGATGTTGGAGATAGCTACATAGAAGAGTTGGTGAGGAGAAATATGATTATTGCGGAAAGAAAGAATTCATCTTCAAGATTTAAAACATGTCATTTACATGACATGATGAGAGAAATTTGTTTGTCTAAAGCCAAAGAAGAGAACTTCGTACAAGTTGCTGGTGTCTACTCCTGCACCACAAACTCTCAATCTCATTATACATCTCGCAGATTTGCACTCTCACGGAGCAATGTTGCATCACATTTTGAGATAGATATAAACAATCTAAAACTTCGATCTCTCTTGATTGTCGATGGTGATGGTGATGGTGACGATGACGATGACGATGATGGAATATGGATGTTACCAAGTTCATTGTTCACGAGGTTTCAACTGTTGAGGGTGTTGGATCTCTCTAGAGCTGATTCTGAAGGAGGTAAGTTACCTTCTAGCATTGGAAAGCTCATCCATTTAAGATACTTAAGCTTACATGATGTTAGGGTATCAAATATACCTTCTTCTCTAAGAAACCTCAAGTTGTTGATCTATCTAAATATAGAGATAGCTGTATCAACTGCATTTGTGCCCAATGTCTTGATGGAAATGCAAAAATTGAGATTTCTTACATTGCCAAGGTATATGGATAAGAAGACTAAGCTGGAATTGAGTAATCTAGTGAACTTGGAGACGTTGAGGAATTTCTCACTAGGGAATAACAATTTAGAAGATCTCAATGGTATGGTTAGGTTGAGGAATCTTTGCATCATTTTAGATGATGAGACAACTATAGAAACTCTATCTGCGTCGATAGCTGGACTCAGACACCTGGAATTTCTTAGTATACATGGTATCAGCTCTAACAGGATGATAGAAGATGGACGATTTGTTTTGGATTTGATTCATCTCAAACACTTGGAGTTGCATATACGTATAGCAACGTTACCTGATGTGCAACAATTACCGCCTCACCTTACCTACGTATTTCTAGAATATTGCCATTTGGAGGAGGACCCCATGCCGATTCTAGGAAAGCTGCGTCACTTGGAAGTGGTTCGATTAAAGTTTTCACCTTTTTGCGGGAGGAGAATGGTTTGCGCGGGCGGTGGGTTTCCTCAATTGCAGGTGCTTGACATACATGGACTATATGAGTTGGAAGAGTGGATAGTAGAAGAAGGCTCCATGCCACTTCTTCGTACTTATTACGAAGAAGAAGAAGGTGGGAAAAATGTTTATTGATCGAAAATGTCAATCTGTACAATTGCAAGTAAGAATGTATATATACATCAATAGAATCAGTT
>OVAP01000453.1:8812-34553 GCA_900406295.1 Aurinia saxatilis
CTTTAACAGGTCGTTTGACAAACAAGTATCCTCCTCAGGTTTAGGTAAAGTAAGTGTCTTTTGATCACTATGGTTGCTTGTCTCTTCTTCTGCTAACCCTTGGTCCCTTGAGGAACAAGTAATCATCTCTGTTTTTGTGCGCCTGTCATTACTGGAGGAAGAATCCCCTCTTCTAGTGCGTTTCTTGCAAGCTTGGTCGCTTGAGGAATGAGTAACCATCTCTGTTTTCATGCGCTTGTCATTACTTGAGGAAGAATCCCCTCTTCTAGTTCGTTTCTTGCTTGCTTGGTCGCTTGAGGAATGAGTAATCCTCTCTGTTTTCATGCGCTTGTTATTACTGGAGGAAGAATCCCCTCTTCTAATGCGTTTCTGGCCTGTCAGAGACGTCCCTTGGTCGCTTGAGGAACGAGTAATCGTCTCAGTTTTCATGCTCTTGCTTTCGCTAGAGGAAGAACCCCCTACTCTAATGCACTTATTGCTTGTCAGAGACGTAACATGTTGTTGAGGACCAGCATCGATGAACTGGGTCAAATCCTCGACAAAACTCTCAACTTCAATCATGCCACTCCACATACGCATCTTCTGACCAGTGATTGGATTGATAAGAAGCACCACAGGAGGAACAGTGTCGATCTTGTAAAAGGTAGAGATTTTCTGTCCATCACTGGTATGATCATAGGCTTGCCATAAGGTGAAGCTGGATCGGATTGCTTGAGAAACAGCTTCATTCGACCATACGTCTCGGTTAAGCCTATAAGAAGCAAACTCGGTCGTTGATTGGAGATTCACTAACAACCATAGATTGTTTCTAGAACAAGCTGATTTCGCATCTGCAAAAGTACCATGGAAAAGCAGATCCCGAGGAGGACGGTACAAAGAAGAAAACCTCGAATCTGGTCTCGAGTCCCAAATCTCATTAGGATCATCATACAGAGTACTCCTCCTTGTGGGTAAAGGAGGACGGACTCCATGTTCTTTTTGAGAATCATGCACTTGTTGATTTGGCACAGCAGCTTGGGTGAAAAAGAGGGTAATGGCTTCGTTAAGATTCCAGCTTGTTGCCTTTAGGTATTGTTCTGCTGACTCCACGGTTTCATAACCAGCGATCTCGACGAACGATGAGACCAGTTTCTGGTGGTCCATGCCCGTGGTAGCCATCTCGATGTTCGGAGAAACAGGGTGAGTAGAGAGATTAAATTTTTAAGAGTTTGGTAATAATTAAAGTTTTCTTACCTTGTGTTTATATTATATAGAGACGAAGAAGTCCTAAGGCTTTTGTTCTTCCTTTTTCCTTTTCATCACGAAAAGAGAAATTTTTCCTTTTCACTTTTTGTTATATGTTATGAAAATTGAAATATATCCTTTTTTCTGGATATACACACGGTTTTGTAGATTTACAATCTATTTATACAGACCGTCATAGGGTTTTCTAAATAAACTCTCAAAACGACAAAAACAAATTTCCATATTACATATTTAGAAACTTTACAAATCTATATCACATACAATAATCTACAACAAAACTGGGTTGCACAAACATGAATTGTTTTAAATCTTAATTAGATTATTGCACAAACATTATTAAATAAAAACATAAGATGAGTTACAGAATCCGGCGAAGTAAAATACTTCCCTCAAGCTTAGCCGATGGAACTTATGTTCCCTAAAGTCGATGTTCAAACGAGGGAGACGATAGGACTGAAACATACACAATATAAAAGCAAAACTAAGATATGATTATATAAATTGAATCTAAATTAAACAACAAAACCATAAGTCCTCAATCAGTCAATTGTCTTGGACGAACCAAAACCTCCTATTGTGATTCAATTCTACGATGATCGTGACTTCATATTCTAACAGATTCTTTAAAGAAGATGGTAAGAACTCGGGGTAAGCGTATAGATAGAAGCTATTAGAGACAATTATGATATGATTGAGATTGTAAATATATCGAGAATGATATGATCGTGTGATTAGCTAAGATTAGGGGATATGATTGAGATTACATTGTATATTAATCTACTTGCCATATCGTGTTGTATATATAGCGATGAGTATTATGAATATAACAGTAGATTTTTTCCTCTCATTTTGATATGGTATCAGAGCGGTAACAAAAATGCTAAACATATAATCTCCGGGTTTTTTTTCCAGTAACTTGCTATGGAGATTGACGATTTCGACAATTCAGCCACAAGACTGAAGACACAAGCTATCGGTGATGGAGATTTGGTCTCTCCTTACTACTTGCATCCGCCTGACAACACTGGGCAAGCACATACATCAATTCTCTTGAATGGTGATAATTATTAGAGATGGGTTAAGCTCATGAGAAACTCTCTTCAGGTGAAGAGGAAGGTGTGCTTTCTCGATGGGTCATTGACAATGTGAATGGAGCTAAAAAGTGGGACATGGCCAATTCCATGATAATTGGTTGGATCTACAGTAGTATTGAACCACATTTGCGTTCTTTTGTGTTCATTGTAGACAACACAAAGCTTATGTGTGATGAGCTACATAAACGATACTCTCTTAATGATGGAACCCGTGATCATCAATTGCGAACGGATTTGGCGTTATGTAAACAAGATGATGAAACGGTTTGAGACCTATTTTGGCAAACTTAAATAGGCATGGGCATAAGTAACCGGAACCGAGGAACCGAACCAAAAATATCCGAACCGAACCGGAACCGATTTTTTAAAAGAACCGAACCGTTCCTAAATCTCTAGATATGAAGAACCAGATCCGAATGGGAACCAAAGATTCACATATTTAAGTGTACTAAGGTTCAACCCCGCGCTACGCGCGGGTCGTATGTTTCGACCAATACAATCGCACTCACTAAACTCTTCATCATCATTCAAAAGAACAACTTCTGCTTAAAGACCGTAAAGACGAAGAAGACGACAACGGCTTTCGCCACAACTCCCTCTTGTTGTTCTGCTAAGCTAATATGAGAGTAAACATGCTTCCATTTGAATTCTTCAGCTGCTTCCTTGAAATCTTTCACTGAAATCTCCTCATAAGTCTTCATACTCGGCCTCCTCGTCATACTCCTCGTTGTTTTCCCCAAATTTCCAGCCATCATCCATATTTTCTTTATCCTCCTTTGTCTCCTCGCTATATTTTTCTTCTCTTTCTTCTTCAAAGGTTTCTTTTGCTGGCCATGGTCTTTTGACAATCCTTGCTTTGGCTGGTGAATAGGTAGAACATTTCTTTCCAGCTTTGGCTGGCGGTGTCCTCAGGGGCGGATCTAGAGTAAAAACTTAGTGGACGCAAAATTAAAAAATATATATATATTGGGGGTAAAACCCAAAAAATAAAATAAATTTAAAACCAAGAATCCACGAGGGATCGAACCTTTGACCCCAAGGTTTTGCTTAGAAATCCCGAACCATTTCACCTGTTGTGCTATACATAACCTAAATAACAAACAAAATTCTATACATAACCTAAATAACAAACAAAATTTATATATTTAGTGGGGGCACGTGCATCCACGTTGGGTACTGTACATCCGCCCATGCGTGTCCTTGTGTTTGGGTTAGCTCTGCTCTGTTGTTTATATTTCTGGCTTTTACCAATGCTAGTGTGTTTCATGTAATTTTCTTGGTTACTCCCTTCATCTAAATCATTTCTGGCAACGGTGTTATGCTTGTTTAGTGTGGGGTTCTCAGCATTCTCTTCTTGCAAATGCCCATGATGTTCTTTCTTCAGGTTTGTACTCATGTATGTAAGCTTTCTCACACCCTTCGTAAGGGCATGCAAATGGGCGATTCAAAGACACTAAGCCATAAACTTCTTTGAGAGTTTCTTTGTTTAGCAACAAAATTGAGTTTATTGAAACAAAGGCAGATTTTCTAATGGTTAAAACTAATCCTAATTTGAAACAAAACGTTTTCTTGGATTCAAAACCATTTACTGAATTTTGCAAACCAGTTTTAAAAGAGCATGTGTTTGATAAAAGCTTTTCTCTGTTTACACTTTCTAGCAAACCCATGCTTGTTCTGAATCTGTTATGGACTTTTGGTGTTCTAATCATATTGTCATTTGCAACAAAATATTTGAAGTTCATAAAAAGCATCTAAAACTTGTTATTAATGTCTTATGCAAAGTAAACTTGTTTGATCATCTTAATTCCTACCACATATTTGATGTTGTTTCTTTACTCTTTGTGAAAGCACATGGAAACCAGGTTAAGGCATGGAAAATTCAAGTTTATGCCAATGAAATTGATTATGGACCTTTCAAAATCACCAAGAAGATCAACGACATAGCCTATCATTTGGATCTTCAAGGTAAGTATATCATACGTAAGAGTTTTAATGTTGCTGATCTCGTTCCTTTTTAAGACAGGTGAAGCAGATTTGAGGACAAAAATTTTTCAAGAAGGAGGGGATGATATGACCATGGGAAAGGAGCTTGTACCGGAGCTTGTACCAGAGCTTGAACTGGAACTAAATGGAGCAAAGGAGGACCGAGAATACTCGAGTGCTATGGAGTTGCCCGTCGGACCAATTACGAGATTGAAGTCTAGGAACTTAGAACGAGCCATTAGCACACTGCTAAATGAAGCTCAAGGGAACTCTAGCTTGAGTGCTTGTCCAATCGCATTTGTTGTGATTTAAGCTTGCTAGAGATTAGCAACGAGTGGTGTGATCTTTTGCACTCTTTTCCTTGGTTTAGCTTTTTCCCATTGGGTTTTTGCGGCCAAGGTTTTTAACAAGGCATTGCGGTCACACCTTTTTTGTTTGCCTCGTTGCTAATACGCCTAACGTTTTTACGTGTGCATGGTGATATGGCTGATATTTTACCGCTTTTCGATATGAATTTTTTGTGCTTTTTATAAAGAAACTATTCGATTTGAAACATAAAGCTATTTGATATGTTTGTGTTTTCTTTGTTTGCAAAGTGTTTTTGTAAAAATAATGCATTTGAGGTCACAAATGGGCATTTTCTATCAGTCCAACAAATCAACATCAGAATTCCATGCCTAGATGAAGGAGATGTTTGTTTTGGATTAAAGTGAGGAGTTAAGACAATCAAGCCACATGAGTTAGCTGTCACATGAGCTTGGAATAGAGTCATTTGCCCTTAGGAATAAGAAGTTAAACCCAAATCATTGAAGATGTATCCAGAAGCCCATATGAGATGAATGCCCAATCGACCAGAGGAGAGGCCCACTGATCGATCAAAGCCCATTAATCCAAGGAAGCTTTGAGAACCAATTCAATTAAGGATCGTTACATTCGGGGAGATATCAGAATATGTTTGAGATAATCACATAAGATACTAAATTTTCAGAAGACGCGTTTCAGATATCCGTCGATCGAGTATAACAGTGATGATCGATCAATCAGAGCTGGATAAACACAAATATTTGGATTCCTATCCAAATCCTCTTCCTGATTTATCTCGGCCAACTGCTCGACCCTCTCCCTATAAATACAGAAGACCGAAGCCAGAGAAAAACACACATTTACAAAGCTTCCAGGCATCCAAGCTAAATAGTTTACAGTTTTATTTCATTGTTTCTTTTCTTTATGCTACTTTGATCATTGCTTCAAGGGCGACGTTTGTAATCTCTGCACTACAGAGAAGCTATTCTGAACCCTCTTATATAATATCAATTTTTATTGTCATTATGTTTGACTTTAGCATGATTGAGTAATCTCTTAGTTAGGAGTAGAGCTTTGCTAGGAGGAATCATGGTTTAGTAGATAGGCAAGAAGGATGTGTAATGACTAGTTTATAAGCTTACTTTCATATCCGATCTTAATACAATCATGTGTTAACTCGGATACCAATTGAACTAGACTGGCTAAGCCTGACCATAAGGATAATCAGTTAATAGTGATTTCTACTATATAGCTTTAATTAGGATATTTACACTAGCTACTACCTGAATAATTCAAACTGTGACCCTCTGATGCATTGTCTGACTCCTAACGCTTTTAATATCTGAATTACTTACGTTTTTATTTTGTTTTAGCAATTGCAAGCACTAATCGATCGAACGCATTACCTGCAATCGACCGAAAGACACTTTCATTGATCGACCAGTTCACACTGTCGATCGACCAAAAACCAAACCACCTCATATTTACTGCTTAGCTCGAGTGAACTTGGACGTGCTACTGCGTACACTCTACTCCCTGTGAATATGAACCCTAAGTACTACTGCGAGACCTGTGCGCTTGCAGGACCTATTTTGGGCGAAAACTAAATCCTCATCACATGGATTTCGGCCAAATAAAATACGTAACCATTACGTATTCTTCTTTTAGTTTTGAAAACCATTTTCTTTTCTTTTTTTTCTTTGAATTTTTGTGGGTCACAAGAATTTATTTCTTGTTGACTTGACTTTGTGAGTTTCAAGACTGTGTGTGAGAGTTTCCAAGTGTGAGAGTTACTAGAACTCTTTCTCCTATATGTAATGGTTGAAATTCTTATTAAAAGTCATGAAACTTTTTATCTAAATCAATCTCTCTCAATTGTTTTTATCACAACAAGGTGGGTCATATCATTGTTCCTTTGATTCTTGTTGGTGTGTTATATCCACCAAGGATTAGAGCTTGATAGATTAAGAGATTCTCATCTCTCTTGATAGTATCCTTCGATCCATCTACAACAAATCATTCGTTATTCCAGCAAGTTCATCATCACACCTTCACCAAGAGCATCACGCTTCTCTTGTTCCTATCATAGCCATCTGGCCCATCTCAAGTCATTCTCATCTTTATCCATAACCGTTAAGCTTCCGCATACATAAAGAGACCCGTACAAAGAGATTTTGTGAAGTTTCTCCTTTATCTCTATCTAGGAGTGTGTCAACAAAGGGTAAAAACATGCACAAAACACAATATATCAGTAATGGTGTTTACGATGGTGTTATTGCAACTAAGCATGTCAAGACAACAGAACAGTTGGCTGATATATTAACCAAAGTACTTGGTAGAGAACAATTTCACTATCTACTTCGCAAGCTAGGCCTTCGAGATCTCCACACTCTAGTTTGAGGGGGAGTATTGGAGACAACTATGATATGATTGAGATTGTGAATATATTTTAAATGATATGATTTTGTAATTTGCTGAGATTAGGGAGATATGATTGAGATTACGGAGATATCTTGCCATATTGTATTGTATATATAGCGATGAGTATCGTGAATATAACACTAGACCTTTTTCTCTCACTTTGATAGAAATCAAATGGGACATATATATCCCGATTTGATCTGATGGAGTAGTGACAAGGAGTGTGTCATACCAAATCGGCTGAAGCTTAGTCTCAGGGGATAAGAAAAGCCACAAATCGGAACCGGATGGAGCCCAAGAATGAAAAAAAAAAAAACAGAAAGGAGAAACATGCATGCAAAGAAGCTTAACCCAAACCCGATTTTAAGTTAAATCCACACAAACAACTAACCGTAAAGAACTTAATTACTTGATCGAAGAATGCAAAACATCTTGTAGAGGTCGAAACCACGCCAAGTACATATGCAAATCCAGAGCATGAAGATAAGTATGCTTCAGAAAGTACCACCAACGTCTGGTTCGTGTTACATCACTCGGTAGACAACGATGTCCGGAACCATCGACTTGAAGATCGAACAGAATAGATTAGATATGGAACATAATTATCATCCATAATAAAAAATCTACCGGCACATTACGATAAAAACTTTTTTCGACAGCATAATTATGTTCATTTTTTTAGAAGAAGCCTTTCCATTTTATTTTTTGTCATCTTATATTATAAAAAAAAAATAAACATAGAAAAGTACAACATCAACCATAAGCCCACATATTTTTCAACGAACTTAGTGTCTGATTGGTTGAACTGTAACTATAGAATTTTAGCTGTGCAATTGTGACTGTAGACGTGTTTGATGTAACTGCAGAAATATTGCCGTAAAACACTCATTGTTTTTTATATATCATTCTCATTTTTTATTTTCCAGTTGACTGATAAGTTGGTCTCAACATTCAAGGTGATGTCACTCACTACCTTACAAAGTTCAACATTTTAACACTTAATTGCAATATGTTACAGGATAAAAATCAGTATAGTTTTGAAAAGAGGAGAATTGAACCTACAAATTGGAAGTGAAGCAATTACTTTAGCCTTAGTTGGAGAAACTATTTATTTTGTTATCATATTAGCAAGAGTTTGTTGTTTGGAAAACTGTTATTATGTTCACAAATTTGTTTTGAACAGTGTTTTTCGGAATAATCACGGTCTGATAGTTCACGATGGCAAAATAAAAGATAAACTATATATAATATAGTTTATATATAATATAGTATTTGCGTCTTACTTAAAATAAAAGATGAACCAATTATGATGTTTTGGGTTAAAATATAAAGACAAGTAATCAAGTAAATCAAGCCTATCTTTAACATTATAAATTTGGTCATATTGGTGAGAAAAGAATACATTGTTTGCTAAATAATGAGAAAAGCATATATAAATTGTAAAAGCAAGATTGCCTTAGACAATATGATTATGAAGCGTGTGATGTTTCTGAATTTTGTCTCAGAGGCAAAATGACCAAATCTCATTTTAGTGTAATTAGAGAAATGGCTAATGAATTTTTAGGACTAAATACATGGTGATCTATATAGGCCGACAACAATTCAAGTAAAAGGTAGATATTCTTATATTATCATTTTTCGTGATGATATGGATTTGTGTATTTTATGAACCACAAGTATGAATCCTTTTAAATGGTCGAAATATTTTATAGCCAAGTTGAAAAGCAAACGGGTAAAAATATTAGGAGGCCCTAAAATTTTACCGTGGTGATGAGTATCTCAGAGATAGTGATATTTGATTACTTAAGGCAAGATGGAAAATGTCGCAGCGGACTTCTTCATGAAACAACATCATAAAGAACAAGACCAAGACCAAGACCTTGAGGAAATATTTGATTCTAGGAGCAGTGTCTCCTCTGCCCTAGCTGCGGAAAGTTGGGTCCTCATTCTGGCATTAACGCGGGCTAAAGCGCTGGGTTGTGACGAACTCCAAGTAAGATCAGATTTCCAATGTAACATCCCGGTTCCCTTAAACCGGGATTGTTTCGGTTATTAAACTTTTGTTGAGGATAAAAAGTGAAATCTCTAGAGACTTTTGTCATAATGTTTCAAACATAGAAAAACACAAAAAAAGGAAAAGAGCCCTAATTTCTCTTACGCCTAAATCACTTCTTTCTCTTCTCTCAATCACTAATAATTTCTGATTTTCTGTTCACGGTGACCGTGCATCACCACAAAAGTCTCCTAAGGCCTCCCTAGCTCTTCCTCCTGGAGTCCACCTCTTCCTCTTCCTCATTGTCTACCATTTTATCCTTAAAAAACCTTGACTTTCAAGGTTTCTCCACATCAATCCAGAAGGAATAGTGTGACGAGCAACCTATGGCTGTGAAGGTCTGTGTCTTAGCTTTCCATAAAGCCTGAGATCGCCTCAATCAGAATTATATCCAGAGAGTTATGGCAATTCTCCTCCAGGATGTGTAGTCTGCCGCAACAGCATCCTTCAATCCGAACATGCACCTTTCGAGACGTTTTCCCATTGACTCAGAAGGAATTAGACGACGAGACACCCATCAATGCGAAGATATAAATATCCTCTTTCCATGAAGCCTATGATCACCATGATCGGATTAGCAATGAAGAAGTTATGGCTGTTATTTTCCAAGAGGTCCATTCTGTCCGCAACACAATCTCTCAGTCCGAACAGCCATCTTGTAAGAGGCATATCTGGAGTTACAGAATTATTGAGATGGTGAACAACCTATCAAAACGAAGGTACATACGTCATCTTTACATGGAGACAAGAATCATGGCGATCTGAGTTTTGTGCAGAGAGTTATAGGCATTTTTCCTCAGCCTGTCTTTTCTGTCCGAACCAGTTTTCAGGTGAGGACATGTTTCGGTCTTCTCCACCCATATATCTTGGTTTCTGGTGAATCAAGTCAATCATAGTCTGATGTTTTGAATTCTTGTTGATGTGCTTATGTTGTATTTGTCTAGTTGATTTTAAGTAGAAAGTTTAAGAATATGAATTGTTGCATGAATTGGGTTAATTGAGTGTTGTAAACTGAACAAGTCGGGATATGATATCAAAGACGGTTATAATTATCTGGATCTGGGAATCCGAAGGGATCTGGTATCCAATAATAATATCCGGATTTGGTATCCAAAGGGTCCGGTTCTGGTAACCAAAGGGTCCGGTTCTGGTAACCGAAGGAATCTGATATCCAATGATAATTACCTGGATCTGGAAATCCGAAGGGATATACTATTCAATAATAATACCCGGATTTGATATTTAAAGGGTCCGGTTCTGGTAACCAAAGGGATCTGATATCCAATATGACTTTTATTTGTTTATTATTTAATAAATTCCGAAACTGCATGTTGTTTTGTTATTTTGTGTATATATGCATATGACGATAGAATTATGATTTGCTCATAGTTGATAGAACGGTTGTCTGTCTTGTCTTGCCTAGTTGGTTGCTTTGTGTATTGGTGGATTTGGTGAGTCTTAACTCACCCTCACTGAATAGCCTTGAGTTGATCACCCCTCCTCTTCCCATGTTTCAGGTTTAAGAGATTTGAGTTCAATGTGTTAAAGCTGGTGTTCAATTTGCAAAAGAGGGCTCCAAAGCTTCGATGACAACTGCTGTGAACTTGAGCTGAACTTTGTGTTCGCTAATTGTTTTTAACACCTGGTCTCTTGCGTGTTCAGAGAAGCCGGGTGTTACACCCAGACCTTGGTGAATCTACTTAACCAACGAGTGACACAAACGGATATCCACAACCTCCTCCTTGAAATTCGGTTGCTTTTAATCTTCTTTAAACGAGTCACTTTCTCTTTTATCCCTAGATTGGATAACACTGCAGCAGATAGTGTAGCTAAGAGAGCTTTAACTGCTTTCAGTTGTTCCTTGGGTTACACTCCTTAATCAATAAAGCTCTACTATTTTGACAAAAAAAAATTCAAATCAAACATTTTTTTAATTTTGGTGATTAATGATGGGATACACCATTTATCCTATTTATCAAACGAAGTTCCCACTAAAATACTCTTTAATACTCTATATGATATATAAAAAATGATGCAAAACCTAACACTTGGGTTGTTTAGTTTAAAAAGGCTAGACTACATACAAACATGACTGAAGCTAGATTAGCATAGATTTGTGGGGTATTCTAATAAACAATTGAATATTATTTCTATAGCCTTTTTTAAATATATATATATATATATATATATGTGGTCATAAATAAATCTTTTCACAAAATAAATTATTTATGAAGAAAGAAAAATGCATGGTACAAGAATATATCTTGATAAAATTCAAAATTCAAACTCAAAACCATCAAATGAGTGTTGAACCATCTTTTAACTTGATGCGTTATAATTGACAAAAAAACAAAAGCCAATCCCAATTGGTAAACTAGCCAGTCCAAAAACACCAAGACCAAGTTTAGTAGCATGTTGTTGTTGTTGTTGTTCAAGAGGAGGAGAGCATGCTATACATGAGATATTTAAAAGTTTTTGTAGGTAATGTTGAATATGTTATCAGTGTGTTACTGTGTACTAGGATCAGTGGAAACAGTCAAAAGCCTCTCAATTCACAGAACAAAGTAAGCGACGTCGTTTTATTAAAAGTTATAAACCCTTAAAAAGGAAAATTTGTGTTTCTCGATCTTGCCACTACTCCAATGGCGTTCATCTCCAGCTTTAGCCGCCGCATCTTTGCCGGATCAAACAGCCTTTCCTCTTCCACAACCTCATGGATTCGCCATTGCTCAACTCTTACATCTCCCAAGCTCTTCGTTAGCGGTAATTCTTTCTCTCTCGAATAGTCTTCAGTTTCGTAATTACAAAAATTTCAGCTTTACGAGAAGAAATGATTCTGCTATTAGATGTTTGCAAAGTTTCCATTTTTCTGATGAATTTAGAGGTTGTTGAGTGTGGCTTGTGCTTATAAAGCCTTAGAAATGTGTAACTTTTTAATGAACAAGAATTGAGGATGTTTCTGAGCTCTATGGATTGCTTTAAGGTTTTTATATTTGTCTAGATGACTCTTCAAGACCATGAACATGAGGAATGTTATCTCATTATATGAAACTCTTTTGTTTGTCACTCAAGGTCTATTAAGAACCTACAAGAAATGAAATACCTCGAAAGAACTAGAATAAGGATTATGTATTGCTTTGTCTGGACTTGTTTACTTTATCTCATTATATGGAAACTCATGTATCTTTGTTGCCTTGAATAGGTCTCTCAAGACTCACAACAAATGAAAAACTTCAAGATGCATTTGCTCCTTTTGGGGAACTAGTTGATGGTAAAAGCTTACTCTCTTCTTTTTATTGGATTCCTTATCAAATACACATGAAAGGAACCGAATCACTCAGTCAAAGCTTTGTGTGTTTTTGGTGTTGCAGCGAGAGTGATCACAGACAGAGAGACCGGGAGATCAAAGGGTTTCGGTTTTGTGACATATGCAACAGTACAAGATGCAGAGAAGGCCAAAGAAGGAATGAATGCAAAGTTCTTGGACGGTTGGGTGATCTTTGTGGATCCTGCAAAACCTAGAGAACCAAGACAGCCTCTGCAGCAAGAACCGCAATCTCCCTCTGGCTCCGGTTGTACAACCAACAAAACCATTGGATGGTGTAAATGAACAAAAACCAAACACTTTAGCATTTTTTTTTTTGTATGAAATGAAAAAAAGAGCCATTGGTTTCTTTTGGGGCAGAGCCAAAATCCTTTTAGAACTTTTAAACATCATATGATGCAATTGCAATTTGTTACAAATTGGATGAGTTCACTCTAAACTAAAAAAGGTAAAGAAACAAACTAAACATCTTTCACAAATAGTCAAATAACAAGAATGGTGACCATAAATGTGGAAAAGAATATATAAAAGAACAAAAAGTAGATGAGGCAAAAGTACAGCGATTGGTCTCTAGGGTTTAAGGTTTGATTTTCAGACAAAAAGTACAATTAGTCAAAATCTGCAACTTGTTGATCTGGAATTCGGCGATTGTTCTTCAAAAAGATGCAGTCTTGTTCTTACACTCACTTCGCGACGCTCAAGCTTCCACATTTTTTCGCGCCTAAGGTCTCTTCTGAGTACTTTCTATGTGTTTAATCGCTGATTAAGAAGTAAAGTTTGTAACTTTGAAGTTGTTTCTTGTTTCTCATGTCTCAGAGTTTTGTGTTGTCTTCCCGGAGAGAGTTAAGAGTGTTCGCAGTGACTACCACCGTGGAGGAGGTGTCGGGTAACATACCAGCAGCTCCAATTTCTTTACCTGAAGGATCATGGAAACAGGTTTTTGTGCTTTTGCATATAAAATTGTGATCATTTTCTTGTTGCTACAGAGTTTGAGAGAAATTGAATTTGTTTAGGTAAGTGGTGGAATTACAGCTGCTAAAGGGTTTAAAGCTGCTGGTATGTATGCTGGATTACGAGCTTCAGGGAAGAAGCCTGATCTTGCTCTTGTTACTTGTGATGTCGATGCTGTAGCTGCAGGTTCAGTGCTTGCTTTTCTTGTCCTTGATATGTATTGAGATGCATAAAGTTTCCGACTTTTCTTATTTATTTAGGTGTGTTTACTACGAATGTGGTTGCTGCTGCTCCTGTTGTTTACTGCAAAAGGGTTCTTGAGACTTCGAAAACGGTAATTTTCTATTTTGGATTTCGCACTTAGACCAAAGCGTTTTGTGCTTCTGAGCTTTGAATCAGTAAGTTGTGGAATCTTTCAGGCCCGTGCAGTGTTAATCAATGCTGGTCAGGCAAATGCAGCAACGGTAAGATATCTCAAATGTTAGTTTTGATGCTTTATAGTAGTAGAGAACTCGAGCTATGTTGTTTAGAAGTTAGTTCAAATGGTAGTTAAATAGCCTGAATTTGATATGGTTTTTGGCGATGTATCACTCGTTATTGTTATAGGTTTAAAAGATTGTAATCATTTCATTTTTCAGGGTGATGCTGGTTACCAAGATATGTTAGATTGTGTTGGCTCTCTTGCAACGGTATGCCTTGGTGTCTTTCCATTCCTCTATCTTTCGTGAAACTCATATCTTTCCAACACTGTTCCCGTTTGTTTGTTCATTGTTGCAGCTGCTTAATGTGAGCCCAGAGGAAGTGTTAATAGAGTCGACTGGGGTTATTGGTCAGAGGATAAAAAAGGTTACAACATGTTTCACATTCTTTCTCTGTGCATGTACTCTGGTAAAGTCGCGTTAAACCTCTTTTTTTTTTTGCAGAAAGAGCTACTCCAAGCACTTCCTCGGCTAATTAACTCGATGTCGGACTCTGTTGAAGAGTATAATTTCTTTTCTATCTCTCTCCCTCATCTTCACTTTTGTTATCCACCATTGGACATCCTCTTGACAATATAAACTCGTGCAGGGCAGATTCTGCTGCTGTAGCAATCACGACAACGGATCTTGTAAGCAAGAGCGTGGCAGTCGAATCACAGGTAGGTTAAAGAATCACAGTGTACTTTGTTTCTTGCAAATTCATATATCTTACAAGGATTTGAAATTGCTCAGGTTGGAGGAACCACTATTCGAGTTGGGGGTATGGCAAAAGGCTCCGGGATGATCCATCCAAATATGGCAACCATGTTAGGTGTATGTCCTTTACCTATTATTTTCTTCTGTCCTTAGTTGTTGAGACATTCACATTAATGTTAAAAGATCCAAAATTGATATTTTTCTGTCTCAGGTCATCACAACTGACGCTCTAGTTGAAAGTGATATTTGGAGAAAGATGGTGAAGGTTGCAGTAAACCGAAGTTTCAACCAGATCACTGTAAGTTGTACAATTTGAGGCATCATTGTAATTTAATTATTTTCAATTCCATGCTCTGAGTTAATGAAAACATGGTATTATAGGTAGATGGAGACACGAGCACTAACGACACAGTCATTGCTTTGGCGAGCGGGTTATCTGGATCACCTTCTATATCTTCTTTGAACTGTAATGAAGCTGCACAGCTTCAGGCATGCCTTGATGCGGTATGTATGTTTGTTTTTTCGCTTTCTTCTGACAGCTATTCATAAGCTGGAGCTGGAGTTAACACGGAACCTGTAAAATATATATTTTTCAGGTTATGCAAGGACTCGCCAAATCAATAGCTTGGGATGGTGAAGGAGCAACGTGTCTCATCGAGGTTTGCATCTCTCCAAGTGAAATACTGGTCTCCCAACCTTCTCGTTGAAACAAGCCTTAACCAATTAAAAAAAAAAAATCACCAGGTGACTGTAAAAGGAACAGAAACTGAAGCAGAAGCAGCGAAGATTGCACGCTCGGTGGCTTCCTCGTCACTGGTCAAAGTATGAGATCAGAAATAGACATATACATGAATGATCGAAGTCAGCATCTTCTTGTATGCAATCATTATTAACCGCTTAACAAATGTTGCCGGTGTGATAGGCGGCTGTATATGGGAGAGATCCAAACTGGGGACGGATAGCTGCAGCTGCTGGCTATGCCGGGGTTTCTTTCCCGATGGATAAGCTTAAAATATCCCTTGGCGAGATCTCACTCATGGAGAGTGGTCAACCTCTTCCATTTGACAGGTTTGTCTTACAGTTGATTTTGTCTCCCAATGGATAAATGAAGTTGTTAGATCAAGAAGTTTTACATATATGTATACACACAGGGACGGAGCCAGTAACTACCTCAAGAAAGCCGGTGAGGTTCACGGAACGGTTACAATCGATATATCCGTGGGTAAGAGCTTCTTTGCACTAACCATATTAAAATTAATTATGTGATGTGGACCTGAGAGTGCGGTTTTGTCTGGTTATCAGGTGAAGGTGCAGCCAACGGGAAGGCCTGGGGTTGCGATCTTAGCTATGACTATGTCAAGATCAATGCTGAGTACACCTCCTGAGACTGAGACCGAGAGAAAGTTTCATGCACTGTTGTTGTATTATGATCTCAGTTTACAAACAACTGGGATCCAATAATTAGAAAGTAGAAGAAAACTTTTGGCCTATTTATAGTGAGAGTATTTTCAGAAGTTTGATTTTTGTATGACAAATAATTTGTTCTCTATTTTCCACTTCATAAGTTGTTTGTAGTTGGCTCAACAGTTGATATGCCAAACTGAAATCTTGCAATTTCAGAAATGATGAAAACCATGTCCGAAGACGAGTTGATTCTTTATGTTTGCCACCACAAAGAAAAGAATAAAATTCACTTCGTTTCTAAGCTAAGTATCCGTAACATGGACTCAAATTTCATATATAATATTTATAACTCGTGACTCTTTTGTATAGCACATAATTTTAAATAAGGAAAGACATGAGTTATGTGGGTGAATTTCATGTGGAAAAGGATGGTAAACTACTTGAATTTGTATATCACCATCCAAAGTACCATCCCATACCGCAAGCCCAAAGTCCAGCCTCCTCCGCTGAAGCAACCGACGATGGCCTTTTCTTATGTCCTCATGCACGACTGCTAAAAGACAACATTCCTTTTGCATCTGTCCCGATCAATTCTCCCCCCGGGTATGTTCTCTCTTCAACAAGAACGAACCAAAATCATCATGTACTCCCTTTGTTTTGGTGCAACAGTAAAGAATCCGGTGTCAATGGTGGGTGCTCTATATGCGAAGGCTTAGATTTTGGCACAGACTATTATTTCTGTGACTACTGTGATCAAATGTACCACAAAGAATGCGTCCAGTCTCCACCTAAAATCAAACATCCTTACCAACCTGAACATTCTCTACAACTTTGCTTTACGACTTACTCTTACGGGGATTGTTTTTGTTGTGGAAGAATAGCAAACAATCTGGTATACTATTGTTACATTTGTGAGGTTTTAATTCATCCAATATTGTGCGATGAAGCGGATACCTTTTGTTATAGGCCCACCAAAAACACACGACCATCCTCTAACCCTGTTCCCTAGACAATCTTCTTTAACTTGCAATGTGTGTGGTTTGGTGAGAAATAATCCCACCTACATATGTGCTAGATGTAACTTTGTAGCTCATAACGACTGTATGAATTCCCCACGCATCATCAGGATATCACGCCACTACCACCGTATCTCTTACATTTCTTTTCTTCAATCAGAAAACTGATTATCAAGGCTGTCAGTAGACATGATTATGGTGCCTTTATTTGCTCTGCTTGTCGTCGTTATTGTGGTGGCTTTGTCTATGAGTGTCGCCTAGGGGAATGCGACTTCATTATAGACATACGGTGTGCCACAGTCTCCGAGCCGTTTGATTACAAAGGTCATGAACATCCTTTGTTCTTCGCTTTGGACTCAAAACTACATCCCATATGTTTCGTATGCAAAACTGAAAGCCGTACAAAATTAAATTGCATCAAATGCGATTTTGTTGTATGTATGAAGTGCACTACCACACCATACAAAACAAGGTATAAGCATGACACACACTTTCTCACAATTGTACGCAGTGAAGAAGTAGATGAGAAAGATTGGTGCGAATTATGTGAACGAGATCTAGTAGATCCTCAAGGCTACAGACCATCCCGTATATTCAACGTGTTCTATTCGTGTAAGGAATGCTGCACCACATTTCACATTGATTGCTTAATTGGTGAAGACCCATATCTAAAGCCTGGTCAATATTTCGAATCACGTGGAGAGGTTGTTCAAATTCTTCCCAAAGATAATCTTTCTCGACCATTATGCGGTTCTTGCAACTACCCTTGTCAAGGTAAAATATTTAAGACAAACTCCAACATAGCACGTTCTCTTGTGTTGTTTACTCTGATACGCTTTGCCTTTTACGTTGTTTTTCTAATGTTTTTAAAATACCAGTTAAATACTTTGTTTGAAACAACAATTATGTTGTTAACAAGAAATAAATGGATTGAGAACCCCAAACACCCCCCTTTTATTAGTGAGATTTTGCCCGTTGATACCAGGAAAGTGAAACAAAATCCAGAGAAGAAAGAAAAACCAGAACAATGTTTAAGGATCATACATTAAACATAACAAAAGTTACTTTGAAATTCAATAGGAAACACACACACAAAGATAATTTGATTATTTATTGACAAGAGGAAACCAATCTCACAGATGAGATGTGGCTGAGCAATGGCTTTTGGTCGGTTATTAGTAGCCAAGGGCATTCAAGAAGATGCTGCAACCAAAGGCATCTGATTCACCCAATCAAATTTCTCACGACTGTGTTTGCGAGATGCTGGCTTCTTGTCTTTGCTACTGCCACCACGAGAGGAAGAGTTGTCTTTGCCCTTCTGCCCTTTCTTTCCATTCTTCCTATGGTTATCTTTGCTCTTGGACTTCTGTGGCTGCTTCTTGCTTCTTGTGTGCGAAGCTATGGAAGGAGGAGGATCATACACGTCAGCCGCCCATGAAACATTTGACTTCCTCAGTGACAAACCATGCTTCTCCCGACTGCCTTTTATGGCTGGGATGAGAACAACTGGTGTCTGCTGCAATTCAACAAACAGATGCGAAACAATCAGCACTATAGCAGGAAATACACAACCTTGCTTTAAGAGAGAAGACAAGAACTTCACTACGAAATCAATTCAACTGACAGCCCAATTCCGCAAACTCTTTTAACTCTTACTAAAAGATCAAACGATGGATTTTCAGGAACCAGTGATCTCTTGAATCAAATGTTTTCTCCTTGCTTGCACTATATACGATATATAAAGACTCTTGTAGACTTATACTTTGCCTAGGCAGAACAACTAACTACTTTATTCAATCAATTCAACCTCCACGAGAATGGAAACTACTAAAACTAGATTATACTGATAATATATATAGCTCTAGTCCTGCTTACACACGATGCAAAACACACACGTAACAGGTTCAATAGAGCAGGGACGATTAATCCTGAGAATAAGAATAAGATATTCAACACAGGCTGACTTACAGTAGTAAGATTCTTTTCCTTTTCCTCATCCTCATCTTCAGATTTGGGAGTTAAAGATCCTGAGGTGGATCCGTCAGCGAATTCTCCAATCACAGTTTGGTCCTTATAACCAGTTTCATCTCCATCAGAGTCGTGAGAATCTTCAGATCCGGCAAGAAAGGTATGCTTGGGACTCGAACATATCTCAAAGTCTGCATCTTTGGCATCCAACGTACCACAAACAGAGCTCATATCCAACTAATACCAGAACAAAAGTCACACTACTAGTAACTGCTACAATACAAACATATTAAAAAAGTTATCATTAGTAACCCATATCTAAAGCCGCAAAACTTTACAAATCATGAAAACAACAACTTTCATACCTCCTTGTGTTGCAAATCGAAGTAGAAAACGAAACGAGAGAAGAGAAAAGAAACGAAGATTGTAGAAATGTTAACTAAGATTACCACGCCAATCAGACTTTTCAAGAGGTTTAAGACGATGAGAAGACAAACCAGAATGATAAGGAGTCAACGAAGGTATCAAAGATAGGAGAAGAAGAACTAGTAGCTTTGAGGGCACCGAAGGCATTTCTTATCTTATGCTCTTCGAAACCCTAAGATCCCAAAAACCCCCTAATTCTCTAATCTCGAATTTCGCAGAGATGTCTTAGATGCGTAAAGGATCTGTAAAAATCTCCCAACAAAAGATCTGTGGAACCCTAAAATCACCAGAAGAAAACAACGGAGGACGATACAGAAATGACAAGGAAGCTAATTTGAGAAGACGAAGACGAAGACGAATAATGATATGACGTTTTTAAAAAATAGAATAATTTAGATCAACGGCCATAAATGTGGCGGCCTACTGTAGATACAATCACATCCGAACACGTGTACCTTATCTTTAGACTTTTCTTGAAAGGGGCCTTGATATTTTTCTTATTGGGTCATCAAATCTTAATGGGCCGAGAGTAATTAATTGCTACTTAAGGTAATACATGTCACCAAACTAACCTAATTAAGCCAGTTGTTAGGTCAGATGCAAGGGTCCCATTTCTTCAAAGATAATCATGGAAAGAGATAATATAATCGTCAAATCTTTTATCAAAACAAAAGATTATATTTATCTTTAGTTATACAAATGACTAATATTAAAAAACTTAGGAAAGTGAACATTGAACAAAACATTTAATTTAAGAACTAGTGAATTTGGTAACGGCCTTTGTGCCTTCAGAAACAGCATGTTTAGCAAGTTCTCCAGGCAGAACCAATCTCACTGCGGTCTGAATCTCCCTCGATGTAATCGTCGGCTTCTTGTTGTACCTAGCGAGTTTGGATGATTCCTGAGCGAGTTTCTCGAAGATGTCGTTGATGAAACTGTTCATGATCCCCATTGCTTTCCCCGAGATTCCGATGTCGGGATGGACTTGTTTCAGAACCTTGAAGATGTAGATCTTGTATGTCTCGATGCTCTTCTTCGATTTCTTCTTCTTCTTGGCGTCGCTTCCTCCTTCTTTGCTTATTTTCTTCTCCGCTTTGGGTCGTTTCTCCGCTGGTTTCTTCTCCGCCGGTTTCTTCTCTGCTGCTTTGGGCGCCATTACAGAGATCTGATAAAGATTGAAAGTGTTTTGTTAGTGAAAGAGAGATGCGTTTGATGATGAAAGATTGAGATTCGAGATTTGCTTATATAGAGATGTGCGATTGTTTTCTAATTGGACGGTTGTGTTTCATCAGGATCGATGACGTGGCGGACGAGATGAACGGTCCAGATTATTTAGGATCTTTAACATCTGACGCCTCGTTTTCTTATATTGGGTTCGGCCTTACTATGGGCTTTTCTGAAAGCGAGCACAAGGCCCGGAGATTTTCAGTGCAAAACAAAAAATTACATGTTTAAATTGATTTTTTTTTTTTAAATACCAAGGTTCTAAAATAGATCTTATTCCTGATACCGGTTAACAGATCTTACTAATAATTAATTTGAGTTTTATAATGGAACAATTAATATATTCTTAAGGTTTTTTAGTTAAAATGTGATTCTTAATGAAAAATTAGGTGAGAGATTTCAAATATATTGGACTATATCTTTCAGATTTTTTTTCACTAAACCCCCTATAATGATATATTAGTTAAATCGATTTGTTTGTTTGCTTTTATATGTATGCAATGTGGTCTTTCTCAATAGATATGAATTTTATGTGTATAGAACAAATTTCTTTTATATTGAGAACAAGAGGAATGCATCAAACACGATGTGTCACTAAATCGAACGAACGAACTAACTGATTTGAAATAAAAAGTTTCATGTTAAACATTTGTGAATGTTTCATCTCATTATCATTGCCTCTTGTCTTTGTTAATAGGCAAACAACAAACAAAAGGAAAATGGATCGATAATATGTCCATAATAAAAACAATAAATTGAGGATTTAAGATTTCTTACGAAAGTATAATAAAAACATCCATATAAATCGATATCAAAATTTCTTTTCTTTGGTGGGCATCAAAATCAAAAAAAAAAATTAATTGATTTTCGTTTTATCACTTAATTTATTATTAAAACTGATATATCTAAATTCTTATATACCTTTTTTTGTATGGAAGTAAAATATTTAAAGTGAAAGGGAAACTTCGTGCCGAACCCAATGCAACTCATGACCGTATCAGATCTTTGTTAGAAAGTAAANTAAAAAATTAATTGATTTTCGTTTTATCACTTAATTTATTATTAAAACTGATATATCTAAATTCTTATATACCTTTCTTTGTATGGAAGTAAAATATTTAAAGTGAAAGGGAAACTTCGTGCCGAACCCAATGCAACTCATGACCGTATCAGATCTTTGTTAGAAAGTAAAGGTCTGATTAGAATATTTGTTCGTCTTAAAAAACCGTTCTGTGACCTAACCGATATAAGTAAAAATAAATAATGTACATGTGAATTAACAAACGATTTATATATAATACTGAAACATTCTAATTATGGTTTATGTAAACATGTGTATTCATGAAATTTATATTTTGCATGTTCCTTTGGAAGATATGATAAAAATGCACATTATGGTCATTTTAGTATGGTGGATGACCGTGGATAACAAACTGTTTTTCCTTGTCCAAAACACTTGGGGAAAAGATTGGGCACTCTGAGATTATGAAAGGATCATCGTCGTGGCATGTATAAAGAGAAAGAAAAACATCTAAAACTTTTATTTTTTTTTAAGAATAAAGGTTACTGAAATATTTTTTTAATAAGGAAAAATTACAGAAAAAAAAAAAACTCAAATGTATGATTTCTTACAAACTTATTAAAACAAAAAANTTTTTTTTTTAAGAATAAAGGTTACCGAAATATTTTTTTAATAAGGAAAAATTACAGAAAAAAAAAAACTCAAATGTATGATTTCTTACAAACTTATTAAAACAAAAAAAATCGTATTGTTTGAAGACAGGTGAGTTTGAGTGATCAACTTATCAAATTGCATGACAGGTTATAGATTTGTTGTTGTTTGGACGGTGTTTGTTGAATTTTGCAATGAAAAATGGAACAAAGAAAATAGAAGTAAACCGAAATGAATCTAAGTAAGAAATTGAACAACTGAAAGAGAGCTAAACCGCACCGTTTGTATGGAACCAGAACCGAAAATCACACGCCCGAACCGATACAGATCGAGTTCGCTATCCCAAACAAACAAGATCCAACGGTCCAGATCTATCCTCCCTTCCTCTTCTCTGTTCCCAAAGAAAAAAAAAAGAAAACAATTCCGAATCTCCGAAATACGATCGAGGAGTCTCAACGGCCGACTGGTGGTTACTCCGTTCTCACGCTCTCAATCTCCTCCGATCAGATCTGGTACATACTCTCATTCCAATTTCTAGGGTTTTATTTCGTTGATCTCCGATTTTGAATTTGTTTACGCTGGTCATTTCTCCAATTTGAGTCATTATTTTGTTGTTTTTGTCCCAGAGATGGCTGCTCCTCCTGCTAGAGCTCGAGCTGATTACGATTACCTCATTAAGCTTCTCTTGATTGGAGACAGCGGTAATTCATTTCCTCACAAGAATCATCATTTACTAGTTTTTGTTTTGAAGAGTTTCCTGCATTTTGTATGATCTATTAGGTTTCGTTCATACTTGTAGTTCTTGCAATCAATTTGTTTTGTTGATATGCATAGTTTACTTTGAACGATCGAGGAACTAAGTGCTTTGAGTAACTATTGATCATAGTTAATGCTAGTGATGAGTATAGAGGATTCTGATCGCCTCGGGTTTAATGTTCACCTACGATTAGTTTCCTTCTCCATTCTTTGCATTAGCGAGGAGGGTATGCTGTTCAACTTACAAGCCTTGCTACTTTACTATTAGACTTAGAAACTGAAAACGAATTATCGACTTCACTCTTTTGGATACGTCCCCCCCAAACTGTTCTCGAATCCTTGCCAATGCCCTTGAGATAGATTGGATTAATTTGTTTTAATTCAGGTCCAAATGAATGTTGTTACTATATAGTTATTTTCCAAATTATTGGTTTGTTTTGATTATCCTGCTATCTCTTTCTCACACATTCCCGTTATTTGAATGTACCAGGTGTTGGAAAGAGTTGCCTCCTCTTGCGTTTCTCAGATGGCTCGTTTACCACCAGCTTCATTACAACTATCGGGTATGTGTTTTAACCTACACTGTCGCTATCCCAGTCTTTGTCTGTTTTCACTCAGTCGAGTTGAGTGTTGACAGTATTGATTTCAAGATACGGACCATTGAGCTAGATGGGAAGAGAATTAAGTTGCAAATTTGGGATACTGCTGGACAAGAGCGTTTCCGTACAATCACAACAGGTCGGTTTCTGATATTCTCTTAGAATCTCTCCCCTTTTGCTTTTTATTTATTTTACTGTTTTTCTTCGTTTTATTCCTTCTTTATTGTGGTGGGAATCTGTAAATATCGTCTAAATGCTTTGGGCTTATTGCAGCATACTACAGGGGAGCAATGGGCATTTTACTCGTGTATGATGTCACAGATGAATCATCTTTCAACAGTAACCACTTTCTCTACTCTTAGTTCAATGTTATGATTAGCTTAATTTCAGGCCGCTGTGCAGCAAATTCTCTGTGACAGATCTAATTTTGTTTCACTTCTATTAGTTAGCAATGAGTATCTTCTAATTATGATTCATTATTTCCTGTGTTATACTTTTACTACGTGTAGACATAAAGAATTGGATTCGAAACATTGAGCAGCACGCTTCTGACAATGTCAACAAGATTCTAGTGGGGAACAAGGCTGATATGGACGAAAGCAAAAGAGTATCTCTACCTTCTCCCTCCATGTGTAGTATTTTCCTGCTTGTTTTTCATGTGATTTTTTCTTTTCTTAAAACATCATATTACTTCTCATTTCCAGGCTGTGCCAAAATCGAAGGGCCAAGCTCTTGCAGATGAATATGGAATCAGGTTTTTTGAGACCGTATGTCATTTCTCTGGGTATTGTTATTGTTTTCAAATAGTTGCAAACGTAAATTCATTTCATTAGCTGACATCAATGGGGTTCTCCTACAGAGTGCCAAGACGAATTTGAATGTGGAGGAAGTTTTCTTTTCAGTTGCTAAAGATATTAAGCAAAGACTTGCAGATACTGATGCCAAGGTTGAGGTTAGTATCAGTGAGCTTCGAAGCTGTAGACTTTACTTCTACTGTCTTATCATGCGGTACACTTAGGCTCAGTGTGGTTTAGAGCAATCAACTTAGAAAGGACCTTACATTTTACTCAGGATGAGTCTATGAATATCAATTTGTTTATCTTTTATAAAATTAATTATCATGGTGAAGAAACACTGTATCTCTTGACATATATTATCTATAATGTCGGTCTAAAACTACACGGGTCTCTCTAATCTACACGGGTCTCTCTAATCTTCACTGATGACCAAATCTAAAAGTATAAGCAATTAGTGTGAACCTTGTTTCCTATAAGAACTATTAAGTAAACAGTCAATTCAATGGAAATGTATTAGGATTCTTTTTTCCATTCGTTAATTAAAATCCCAGCAAGATTAGACCATATTTACCCTAATCCCAGTTCATGGACCTAGATGCATTGTGGATTTTGACTGCATCGACATTTTATCTGGTTTAATGATTTATCATTTTGAATCATCTGTCTTGGTCTTGCAGCCACAAACCATCAAGATCAACCAAGGAGACCAGTCTGCTGGAACGTCCCAAGCTACGCAAAAATCAGCGTGTTGCGGTTCTTAAAACGCCAGAAGGTAATCTGCAAAGAAGATGAAACAAAGGGGTCTACTCTTTTTTACCTTCAGAAAAAAAGGCAAAAATTATTGCTTATCTAAGATATGGTGCTTCTGCATTTTTTTTAGTACACATTTCTCCATATCTATGATTTTTGAAACCATACCTAATGATTCAGAAACATTAAAGAGAGAAAGGAGATGACAGTTTAGGATTTTTGTGGAAACAGACTTTTTGGTTATGTGATTGGAAATTATTTGCATGTCTCCAGATATTGTATGTAATGGGTGTTTTCACTTTTTCTTTGTCGTAATGCATTATTAAGTGATGCCTATTATTCTCTGCTTTATAGCTCCTAGATCTAGACGTATTTGCAATTTTTAGTATAGCTTTCACTCTCCTTTATTTTGGCTGATTCCATGAATATGAATAAAGCAAGCCAAATCTTTGTTAGCATATTTTACTTTCAAACAATCTCAATTTCTTTGATTAGTCAAAATGTAATCAGTACTCAAAACACGAATAACCAATTGGAATCTGTACATTTTTTTTTTTTTTTTTTTTTTTTTTTAAAAAA
>OVAP01000454.1:0-36089 GCA_900406295.1 Aurinia saxatilis
TATAGACTCTAAAAACACAAATAATTATATGTTTATTATAGTAAAAACCGTATATCAGTTACCAAACCTTCAAGCGTATAAAAATCGCACACATTGTTGCTGGCCACAACAATGTATATACTCGGGTCATGAACACCATCACTATGGTAAAGCGCACGACATCTATTGTCGGAAGCAGTCTCACTAGATAGAGTGACGATGTGAAAGAAATAGTTTGTTTTTGAAAACCCAGCAACTCAACGCTGGTCATCGACCTCCCATGGTCTCACACTTGATGCATCATCACAGTGAGGGATATTACTCGGTTTAAGCTTTCTCCACAAAAAGCTTGGTCGCTATAATCATCCAAGTGACCCATCAAAACCCAGCTATCATGCTAGTCATATACATCTCATGGGCAAAATCTCCACCACATTAAGAGCAAGCGTGACAATGTAAGCTCGGAGATAAGATTGATAAATTTGACCCTTAAACAAACATTTGCTGGGCCACCCATCATACTATCGGTGGGCTCACTCATAAAAACAAATCACTACTCGAAGACAGGAGACAAATGCTACGAGGGGAGACAAAACATCATGCATAAAACGAACTACCAAGCTCAAAACATTCAACTGCCTACGCGCCCCGCAACAAGTTAATTTCCAAACATTGGATAAAGCCATCCAGGCACTACAAAGCGAGTTCTCACACTCAACCGACACAAGGTTCAAAAGGGCAAACAGATGCCAAGTCTTAAACGGAAAAAAACCTAGACGAAAGCGGTCCCCAACGACCTACTCGTCCTCCTCCATCGGATCCCGAACAAGGACCCGGTCATCAACCAAGCATGTCTCCTCAGCAAACATGCTCGCATCCAACGAGCACAGCCTGGACAGATCCTCAGTGATCTCACCCAGGAAGGCATTGTACTCGGCATCAGAATCCTTGTACTTCACTTGACTCGCTACCGCACCGGCCTCAACCTCTTCGAACACAGATGGGGCCATGCCTCTCAACGTTTTGATCATCTGATATGAGTTCTCGGCCTATCATAAGAATCAAGAAAGAAGTTAAAACAAGTCACACACATTATAACTAGTACACATATACAACTAACCTGATGGTGCAGACACATCGGACTATTGAACTCCTCCTTGAGTCTAACAACCTTAGCAAGGGTGCTCTCAACGTGGTGAAGGAACTTCTCATTAATCCCCTTCACCTGCGCCTTGAGTGCCATCACTTTGGCTGCTTCCTTCATCGCTTTCTTCTTGTGCCGAAGGGCCCACTTTGCCTCTTTCTCAGCCTTGTCGGTAAAACGCACGACCTCCTCTTCGTGGCTAGCAGACTTCCCCCTTCAGATCGGCCAACTGATCTACGTGGGACTTTAGGATCCTCCTAAGCTCATCAGACTCCGCACGGACCCCATTGAGATCAGCCTGGTAAGCATTTACTAGTGCGTTCTGATAGGCAATGAACTACAACAAAACAACAACAAGTTATTCATAAGCAAAAACAACCCATGGGAATCAAGAGATCACTCACATCCATGCCAGCGGCAGATGCATCCATGTATAAGTCTCGGTGCTCAAGGGACCCTACCAAAACGAATGGCTCCCCAAACCGGACAGCACGAGCAAGGTAATCCCAAGCGACGACACGCCTGTCAAACTCCGGAGGAACAATGTCAGGTGGTGGGACCTCCTTCTCGACTACCGGTGGTGGGGCCTCCTTCGTCTTCCTTGTCCTCTTACGTGGGCCGTCCCTAGCAACTCCCTTGCCTTTGTCAACTCTGGGAGCCTCACTGGCAGGTCCTCGCGACGCGCTACCGGAACATGCTGCAGGTCCCGCATGTCCAGCCTGCGACACTTCGGACTGTGCCTCAGTATCACCAGCAGTCTTCCCCTGGAGAATCATGCCCATGAGAGTCATCCTTGCCTTCACAATCTCAAATGTATTTTCCAAACGGATGCGAGATTCAAAGCCGGTCCTACTAAAGCGGGCACCCTCTACTCTGTACAGGGTGAAAGACTTTTTCCAGTGAGTGGAATTCGCTCGTAGGGTCTGAAGCAACAACGTCCAACCCTCGACTCCCCTGAATGAGATATGGCGCTCTGCATAAACGCAAACAATGAAGGGTTAGATAAACATTCAGCAACTTCGGGAGCAATGCATATTATCTAAAGCAGCAACACAAGTGGGTCAAACCTTTAGGGCCCCATTGAGATGTAACTCGATGAAAGCTAGCACCCTCAATGGAGTGATGATCAATCTTAACATAGAAGAAATGTTCATCCCAATGGTGCACCTTCCTGGGAGACCTCTAATAACACCTCGGCCCCGCTTCCCCGAAATGGCGTATGTAAGTCGAACCTTGCTGGTGGGATGGATCGACAATGCATGAGATAGAAAATTGGTCTTCACTGTAACTTCACATTCGATACAACGAACCATGGTCCCCACCAGATGTTGGAGTCCATTGAGAGGAAGTTGAGATATGCATAGCTTGAATTTGGCTAAGTAGTTGACAATGAGATCCGGAAGAGGCAACCATAACATAGCCTCGTAAAAGAAACTCTCCAACATACATAAGTATCCTGGAGGAGCACTCTCAATACGATCAAAAGGCGATGGGATGATGATCTAAACATCATAAGGGATAACGAACACCTTCCGCAGTTTGTCTATCGAAAACTTATCAGACAATCTGGATCCAGGTGGGTCTGGTACAAGCCTCCTCACTCCGGTCGTTCAAGATGTCCCGCTCGGCCTCAATCATAGCCTTCACCGCATCATATTTGATGGAGAAATCATCGTAGGCATCCATCTCCGCCTTGATATTGATAGATGGTTCTTCTCCACCACTTACCGATGGCAAGAGAACCTCATGGGTCTCATGACCATCATGAGTCTCATCAACCTTGCTATCACTATAACCATTACTATCACCGCTACTACTACTACAAGAATAACTCGATGGTTTGTCACCCAACATTTCGCTAAGAAGGAGTCTCCTAAGCTTGAAACCACCACTACCTGTGAAACATTTCCCAAGCATACTACTTCCTCAGGTATGATTCCTAAGAGAAGACTCACCTCGATCATCGACCAACCAGGGCTTATCGGAAGCTATGCTCGGGTGGGACCCGACCAGGCCAAAGCTCGCGCACAAAGGGAGGAGTTCTTCCCCGCGAGCTACACTCGGGTGGAGCCCGAGCAAAATGAAACCCGCACACGAACAAGGGAGTTCTTCCCCGCGAGCTACACTCGGGTGGGACCCGAGCGAGCTGAAGCCCACGCACGAACGAGGGAGTTCTTCCCTGCGAGCTACACTCGGGTGGGACCCGAGCGAGATGAAGCCCGCGCACGAACGAGGGAGTTCTTCCCCGCGAGCTACGCTGGAGTGGGTCCCAAACATACCGAAGCCCGCACACAAAGGCGAGTGTTCTTCCCTGTGAGCCAGATCCTCGCCATGACCCGCGTGGGTCCGTGTTCGCGAGACGAAGCCCGAGGAATGAGCTGCTAGGTTCTCGCCGAGACCCGCACATCCATCCTCTTCTCTTCCGCGACCAAAGTCATGGCCCGCGCAAGCCAAGTCTTCCGCAAGGAACATCTTGCATCTCTTCTCATTGGCCATGGCCCGCTTCTTCTTCCTCAACCACTCACTAAGGTACATACCTTCTTCTATTTCACTCATCTCTCAATTCCTAATTTTCACTAAGGATGGAAAGAAGAAAGAATGAAGAGTGAATGAGTGGATAGTGAGGAAATGAGATAGTGGAGAAAGATGGGGAAGAGGATAAGATTGGTGAATAGTGATTTCAGATTATAATACTATTATAACAATTCACTACAAAGCTTCTAAGTTCAGGAAGATTCAACGCCACAAACGCCTGAACTTTCAATGATTCATCCAAACAAGACAATTTCTACAAGTTTCTACCAAGGTTAGAATCCTAAAATCTATCATGACACATCACGAAGAACATGAGATAGAACAGAGAGTTACCTGGAAATCTCTGTAAAACTTCTGAACTTCAGGAATGCTTGCCTTGGACAAGAATGATGGGGAGGCTTCTCTTAAATAGAAAATTTTGGAGGGAAATCTTTAACATTCGTGTCGATCAACGTGCCAGGGCAACATTCAGTTTTCGTATACCATGGCCAGCATGGCCTACGTCTGGGATAACAACCCGTCGAAAGACAATGTATCAATAAGCATGCCATCTCAACGGTATGTGATCAACAACCATGCATCAATCTTCAGTCTTCAATATATACTCTAACTCTCCATAGCTAACAAAGCAATAGAGACTTGGGGGGCTAACTATGGGGGTCGGATTCCACCCTCGAAGATTGATAGCATTGAACGGTTAAGTGTTCTCAACAAAACAATACTACGGCCCACGACCTGGTCATAAGTCCACACCATCGAGCATTATAGTCATGGACTATCGATTGGTAAAGACACAATCAAGCATGGATCACCGAGGGCCCACGACCAAAAATGCATATAACAAGACATGGATCAAACTCGAGAAAGCTCTTAGGCTTGTCCCGCGAGCCAAGTAAGGAACGTGGCCCGTGGAGAAGCTCACACGAACGTCCCATGGGCTACACGAACGACATGGCCCGTGGACCACGGTCATGGACTACCCCGTGGGCCATGCAAGGCATTTGGCTCGCGGGACAAGTCCCTTGGCTCATTCCATGGGCCAGACCTTCTATAAACTCTCACGACGAATTATCAAGCTTAGTCTGTGGACATTTGGTTGGTGGGTCCCGGTCAAAACTTCACCAAGCAATGTGCTAGCTAAGTCTCACAGTGGATCCCCATAAACTTCACCAAGCAATATGCTAGCTAAGTCACATTGCGGGTCCCAAATGACTTTAGACAAGATCTCGATGATCGATTGAACGTCCGGGCATGAGATGGACCCGCAAAGGATCGAACGAAGACATCAAGACAATCACCCGCTGGCCAAGTCTCGACCATGGCCCGTGGGACAAGTCCAGGATCATAACCCGCGGCAAAGTCTCGATCGTGGCCCGCGGGAGAAGTCCACAACCATCACGCGCGGGCTACGTCCTTACCGTGGCCCACGGGATAAGCTCGATGTCACAGCCCGTGGGCTACGTCCATACCGTGGCCCGTGGGGTAAGCTCAAGGTCATTATCCGCGGCCTACCTCCTTACCGTGGCCCGCGGGACAAGTCTAGCACAATCGTCCGTGGGCCAAGTCTCGACTGTGGACCGCGGGACGAATCAACGACCATCACCCGCGGGCTATGTCCTTACCGTGGCCCGCGAGACAAGTTCATCACCATCGTCCACGGTCTACACCGTTACCGTGGCCCGCGAGACAAGTCTCTCTTCAACGTCCGCGGGCTAAGTCTCAGGTATGGCCTGCGACATTGCTCATATTTCAATCCGGGAACAAGTATGGCCCGCAAGAGTGTTCAAATCATACTCCGCGAGCTAAATTAGCTCGCCTAGCAACATCGCATCCCATGGGTCCAGGCACATGGTTTAGTTCCATCGAGAACTAAGGACCCATGTTGAACATTTCACCAAACAATTATCGTGATCACACTCTTTTTCCCTTGATAAGGTTTTTCCCATGCGGTTTTCCTTGCTAAGGTTTTTAACAAGGTGATCATCAGAACACATACGACTCACGAGATTATCTCAACAATCTCGTGGGCCCAGAAACACTAATAACTAGCCAAATATCCCAGTTCGGTATCGTGAGGCCATTTCCATCTTCCATCAAGGCAAAGCTTTAAGGTTTATTCCAAGCGCTGTCAAGCAAGAGGGTTCGAGAATAAAATCATCAGAGTATCTCTGAGGAAAGGAACCTGTCCAAAAGACTGTTGGAGAAATGGAAGCATATCTTCAGGAAATTGAAGGTGGCCCACGAAAGAGCTTGGGCCCCAACGCGGTTTAGTTAGAGTATAAATAGGATCTAAAGTCGTAGGTATTAGATCATCTTTTGACATCTTGAATTCTCTAAGAAACTTGTAATCTTTGAGAGTTCTATCAATAAAGGGACCCTACTTCCTTCCTTGTCATTTGTCTTTTTCCCTACTTTCTGAGCGGTTCACAATAGAGAGTCGATAATCCCTTAAAAAGATTTGTTTGACAAGTTTTTGGTTGTGTGTGAATTTTTCCCCACACAGATGTTGAGTAAACCAATTATTTCCATTCTGAGTGTTCTTCTCCTTCTTCATGGAGTATGTGTTTCAAAAACTTGCGCTTTATGACAAAACAAACTCTCAAAATTGTTCTCTTACTAATAATAATGGAAGAACATGTTTTATTTCCAATTCTCTTCAAGTTACTGATCATCATCGTTTCGATCTTTTTTTTTATTGCTTTTCATGAAATCTTTCGGTTTGTCACCGCTTTAGTTTTTCGCGTTGTTGTTTTTCGTGTCAGTATTATAGAAACAGACTTTTTGACAAAGTGTCTCGTGATCTCGTGTACCTTTATATCTTCATTTTAGTTTACTATAATTATCTTGTAGATAAAAGAAAGTATTCATAAACCTTATTTTTCCTCAAATTTCTAGAGATGCGAACAAGTATGATTTAATAGACTAGCTGATTTGTTGCATAGTTTTAAATTCTTTTTCTAGTTTACCAGATCCACACTCATATTCTATGTTCTTTTCTTTATAGGAAACACATGATTAGTTTTCGTGTGGACTAAATTTAATAGAAGGTTCATATGATTAAAGGAAACACTCAGTGTAGTAAAGCCTCTCGCTAAAACATAGACTTTGCTCGCTGAAATAAAAAAAGGCTTCGAGTCCCTGCACCAAATCTACGACTGAAGTCCAACATCAGTCTTATCTTCCTCTCCAACAGATTCAAACCTTCAACGGTAAAGCAGGGGCGGATCTAGAACATATTTTGAGTGGGGGCAAAATTTACTACAATCCATATTAAAATGTACAAAATAAATAAAAATTCTTTGTAACAAAAAAAATATATATTAGTGTGTATATATGTNGTAATCTTTCCAAAAAACACAAAAATTAATGTTGAGCAATTTAGGGAAGTTTCTTAACGAAAGAATAATTTTGTTTTTATTTAAAATTTTTATTGTATATTTGTTAGATCTTTGTCTTAAAAAAGAATAAACATAGTAAACAATTGGTAAAAATATATTTGTTTTTCCTAAAATCAAGCAATTTACGTCAATTAGATAACAAAATTTAGAATGGGGCCAAAACCAATTTTAAACTGGGGGCAAATTATTTAAATCTTAATAAATTTTAAAAGAATTTTAAAAATTTAATGGGTGCAACTGCCCCCATATTAATGGTAACAGATCCGCCCCTGCGGTAAAGAAAAGAGTTGTAGCTAAACCTACATGAAAAAAACCAAGATTTGTGCTCTTGAACGCAAAATATGATTTGGAAGTATTGATCAGATCTTGACAGGAAATCAATTCAGCATTTTACAATAAACGGTTAAGTGTTAATGAGAAAATTAGGGTTTTGATAAGGGTTTTGGCTGTCTCCTTGTATAAATATCAATGGGTATAATAGTAACATTCAAACAAAATAAAATCAAAATCTAAAGCTAAAATGTTTCCTTTCATGGTATCAGAGCTGCTATGGCTCAAATCCAACCTTATTTTGCTCATGTTTTAAGCATTTTCAATTGTGTAATCATCAGGCTCACTGAGAAAAGCTACATCATTTGGAAATCTTAGTTCGAAAATTTTATTAAATCTCACTCTCTCCTTGGTTTCATTAATGGCCAAACACCATGCCCTCATCCAACTCTTCAAGTTCCTCAACATGATGGAACTGATGACACAGTTCTGAATCCTGACTATGAAGCTTGGGAGAAGTCTGAAAACGTTGTTCATGCTTAGCTACAAGGATCTTTATCAGAATATGTCGTAGGCTTCATCACTGGTTGTGCTACGACTCAAGAAATCTGGATAATTTTGGTCTCTCACTTTAACCGAATTTCAGATTAAATACATACATACCTCAAAATGCGTCTTCACACTATCACAAAGGGTAACAAATCTCCCTTTGATTATCTAAAAGAAATCAAGAACATTTGTGATCTACTTCCGTTCATTGGAAGTCCAATTCAAACCATTGTATACCACACACAGTCTTCGGGAGAAGTATGAAACCCATTATCACTCAGATAAATGAATTTCTCCGTCTTCTACCAAACACACCCTATGAAGAGGTCGTCTCAAAACTGATTGAGTATGAAAAAACCTTCAAGATTATTCTACGGTCTCGTTAAACCCTCATATGGCGTTCAATGTTGCTCAAACATAGGCTCAAGCAATGCAAAATACTTAAGGCAGCTAGTCTCAGTTTACTCAGTCCACAAAATCTCCTTAGGTGTACTACTCTAACAGAGGTCGTGGCTAGGGTAATAAAAAAAGGAAACATGTAAAGAGGCTCCTCCTCAACTCAAGGAAGAGGGTTTCATCAGTAGTTCTCATCCACCAGTCCTGCCAATACCTTTGATCCCTACTCAACACCAAAACCTGTGTGTGAGATTTGTGAAAAACTAGGCCATCCAACTTAAAAATGTTGGCATAGGTTTAATACCAACTACAATATGTTGCAGACAAGGTTGATTCTGCCTTTGTTGCAATGGATTTCTCTGACATGACGCCTCAGGCTGGTTTGGAGTGGTATCCAGATTCTAGAGCCATAATTCATGTAACAAACTCTCCCAAAAGCGTGCAACAAGCTTTCTCTTACCAAGTAAATGACTCAGTCATGGTTGGTGATGGTAATTTTACCAATCATAGACACTGGATTTGCTACACTGCCTTCATTATCAGGTACAAATCTCCCTCTCAAAGATGTGCTTGTTTGTCCTAACATTGCAAAGTCATTACTTTCAGTTTCCAATCTCATAACCGATTATCCTTGTGTTATTGAGTTTGATTCTCATGGAGTTATTGTTAAGAAAAAAAATCACAAAGACACTTCTCACTCTAGAAAGAAACAATGAAGGCCTCTACATGTTTAGATTATCCAACGTTTTAAGTTTTCTACTCCTCAAGTCGAATAGCTACAAGTGATGAAGTTTGGCACAAAAGGCTTAGATATCTTAATAGTCAAATCTTACATCATCCTTTCTTCTATCAAGGCTATATCCATTATTGAAAGGACGTCCTCCACTTGTGACTCCTGCAAGCTTGTAAAAAGTACCAGACTTCCATTGATTTCTTCTTTTTCTGCTTCAAAGCCTCTTGAAAAAGTGCATTGTGATCTTTGGGGCCCTTGTTCTTTCAGATCAGAGTTTTCGTTACTATGTAATTTCATTGACCACTGGTCAAGATATTGTTGGCTCTTCCCATTAAAGTTAAAGTAAAAAATTCTTCCCTATTTTCATTATGTTTCAAAAGATTTTTGAAAATCAGATTAAGATTGGGACACTTCAGTGTGATGGTGGTGGTGAGTTTACAAGTAACAAGTTTGTATCTCAATCTACAAGATTGTGGAATCCAAAAACACATTGTCTATACACGCCTTAAAAAAAAAATGAAATTGCTGAAAAGAAACATAGGCATCTCAGTGAACTTGGTCTCTTAATGATGTTCCAGAGTAAAATTCCATAAGACTTTTGGGTTGAAGCTTTCTTTACTGCCAACTTCATGAGCAATCTGCTACCAACATCAGCATTATCTGAAGATGTGTATCCTTACAAAAGGTTGTTTGGTAAAGCTCCAGATTACATAGCCTTAGGATCCTTTATATGTGCATGTTATCCTACTTTGAGTGATTATGGAGACAACGAGTTTGATCCAAGATCTCTAGAGTGTGTTTTTCTTGGCTACAATGAAAATAAAAAATCTGAAGAACTAATTGACTTTGCTAAGCTTGGAATAAAGTTACAAGTAGGAGTCGTCAACTTGTGTCATAGTGAAAAACGACGTCAACGTCAATTTGTGTTTCTTTTTTAATGTTATATGGATTTTTAAATATCTATGGTATTATGAAAGTTGTGTTTCATGAGTAAATTAATAGAGAATCTAAATACCTATTAACATGATATTTAAAAAGAATAAGAAAATGAATGATTACTAAACTTTTCCAATAAAAAGAGATTTTAAGTGGGATTTCAAAACCATGAAACCAATAACAATGAATTTTAAAAAGAATTTAAGAATTTATGTACCAATAACAATAGATTCTATAAATTGTAGAAATCTTTAAAAATTCATCTCCCAATAACCCTCCCCCTTCCCTCCCCCTTAATATAAGATTGTTACCAAAAGAGAAAAAATAATAATAATTTGGTAATGTATCAATTAAAGTGGAAAATCCTTATTCTTTGTTCATTTGAAACAAATAATAACCATACCATATTTGATATTTCTGATTACAATATAACTCTTGGCCTCTGGTTTTGAGTTGGAAGTGGTATGAGTATTCATCTGGGAAAGAGTGATTACTAGGCTTTGAGAGACTATCTACGGGTACATGATTGAAGAAACGAGGGTATAGCAATAACTAATTTAGTGGTCATATTAAGTTTCTTAGGTGTTCATGTGGTACCGAAAGGAGGGATTGTTTTCACGACATTTTGGCTGTTCCAGTTTAAGATGTTTGATGTGTTATTAATAACTTTCTTTCACTGCAGTAATGGGCTTAGGACTTAAAGCCAACTCTAACAACGAATGTTTATCGCATTAAACCGAATTGTACGTGAAAACATTTTTAAAAATACCTCTTTTTAAATACCAAAAGTCCAAAAAAAATTTTTTACAATTATCAAATTTGGTAGAGTTTACGATTGTAAGACTTAGATTTATGATTGTAAGATTTAGGATTCAGTAAAAATATAAGGTTTATGATTTTCTTAAAGTTCTTTTTTTAGGGTTGATTTTAGGAGTTTAAGGTTTATTAGGCTGCAATCATTTTTTTGGTCTACGATTTTAAAGCTTTTAAACGTAAATTTAATGTTAGACCCTGAAACCCTATAAAATAATTTTCTCAATGAGTATTTTTTTCTTTTTTAAAGTCATTTATTTCAAATATATATTTGAAAAGCTATACATCAAAAATAATATTTAAATTAAAAAAAAATAGAGCATGCATATGCAATTCCAAACGGCATCATCTGCAAAACATGTGTACAACCATGCCGTACCCTGAAAAGCCAAGTACGATTGGAGACATCTTTTTCTCGTATGCAATTGTGAAAGTCAATTGACTTGATATTGAGTATTTGAAAATTTTCAATATTTAATTAATCGTTATAACATTATTAGAAAAACGAATTAAACTAAAACAAAATTCATAGAATTTTGGATATTTCATCATTTTTTTATTTTAAAAAAACTTTCAGCAAATCTCAATCATATTTTATCAAACTAACCAAAACTTGAATGATATGTGTTGTCCTAAGTTTTTGTAGGCTAATTGCTTAGCTCGGGCTCCTCTTTTTGTTTTGAGGTTGTGTAGCCCTTGAGCATTATTAATTGTTGTAAGGCTGGTTCCATTTGCAGTAATGTAATCTAATCAGTTCATAAGGAAAAAAAAAAAAAAAACCAAAACTTGAATTATCCTACCTTTTTTTTTTTTAAGCATGCATTTTTAATTGAGAAACTGGGATTAAACCGGGAAAGATACAAAGTTCGATTTTGTTAGAGAATCAGCCTCAACATTAGCTAATCTCGGTACAAAAGTAAATTTGGTTTCATCAAAATCTTCAGAGAAAAGCATAAAATCACGTATGATACCATAGATTTCAGAGATGGAGTTGTCCGATTTGAGTAGGCGGATCAACCTTTGTGAATCAGAGACCAGTCGGATCTTCCAGAGTCCTAATTGATGGCAATGATGGAGGGCTCTTCTAACTGCTAGGGATTCGGCCATGAGAGGTGAGGCGACATGGTCGATTATTTCTGTTCATGCGGTGATCAATCGTTTGTCGGGGTCTCGAATCAGCCATCCGAGACCCGCTTGTTTATATTCATGGTGCCACGCTGCGTCCGTAGCATTTTGGTAAATTTCTCGATCCATCTGATCGGAGGTGTTGGGTAGCGGAGAGATTGTATGAGTACTATGGCTTTGTACTTGTTCCCATTCTCATGTTCCTTGTATTGCTTTCAATAGGGTTTCTTCGTATGACCCTCCTAATTTATTGAAAATTAGATTGTTTTGGGAGAGGCAGATGTTCCAGCATATCCAGGGGAAGAGGGATCCGAGGATTACACCGGTGAGGGATAGGCTTGGGACCTTGTTATAGATCGTAAGTTTTGTTTGGAAATTTGGGATGGATGATGCTCTGACGCCATGGATAAAAGGAGCCAGTTTCCATACCTCAGTAGCAAAGTCACAATGTAGGAAGAGGTGGTCTATGGTCTCTGGTTCCCCACATCTTTGGCAGGCAGTTTGGCCTTGGATTCCTTGGGTGGCTAACAGGGCTCCTACAGGTAAAGCTCCACTCAAACATTTCCAAAGAAAGAGTTTGAGTTTTTGTGGAATCTGAGTGTGCCACAGTTCTTTATTCCAGTTGATGTTTTGTTGGGTTGAAGTAGTTGTTGTTGGGGCTTGATGTGAAGGCGAGCTTTGGGCTGTGCGGTAGCCCAATTTTGCTGATTAAGATCCTGATGGTTGTCCCAACCGTATGTAGCTGTCAGGAGTTCCCAGCTTGCTAGGCTTAATGGTAAGAATCTCTTGTACCAGATTAAGAAGCATTGCATGTATCTTTTGTACATCCCGAAAAGTAGAGTTTGGTATAAAGAGATCTTTTACTAACATAACTTGCATGTGTTCAGGTATTGGCCCCATAGGTGTGGTGGGGTGTGCTAGGGAGAGATCCATGGGTCCTTCCAGACTCTTTTGGACAATCCATTTCCCACTGCAATGCCCAAGTTGTCTTAAGGAGGTCTATGCCTATTAGTATTCTTCTCCATCCATGAGAGGCAGAATTAGGTGTAGAGCATTCTAGGAAACTTGTTGAGTGACAATACTTCCCTAATAGGATTTTGGCTAGTAAACTGTCAGGTTTAGTGAGCACATGCCAGCTTAGCTTTGCCAGTAGAGACTCATTAAAGGATTGAATATCTCTGAATCCCAGCCCTCCAGAATGTTTTCTTTTAGTGAGTTTTGACCATGAGACCAAACGCATCTTTCTCTTCCCATTGTTTAAATCCCACTAGAATCTAGTAAGGGCAGACTGTATTTTCCCTGCAAATGATAGGAATTTTGTGGACCAGCTGAGTGCCCTTTGCCTTATTCTGTCCACCAGCATACTAAAGAGATCTTTTTTTCTTCCGCCAAAGAGTTCAAGGAGTCCCATGTACTTCCCCGACCCTCCATCTTTTGTGATTCCCAATTCTTGTTTTATTCTTACTCTATCTTCTTGGGATGTTTTTTATGAGAAGGTAATAGCTGATTTTTAACTGTTTATTTTTTTTCCAGATGCTTCTTCGTATTGCTGCAGGATCTGCTTTAATTTTTTACAGCTTTAGCTATTTGATTTATAGAAGAACATGGTATCATCTGCAAAAAGCAAATGGTTTATCATGGGGCTTCTCTTGGCTACCCTGATTCCAGGCAAGCTTCCTTCTATCTTTTCTTTGTTACATAACCCAGATAGGACTTCTGCACATAGAATAAATAGATAGGGAAAAAGGGGATTTCCTTGTCTAATTCCTCTGGTAGGTGTGATGTGTCATGTAGTCGTACCATTGAGTAAGAAAGAGTATGTGACTGTGCTAACACATTGCATGATCCTGTTTGTCCACTTAGGATGAAATCCTAGTCTCTCCAATACTAGCTGAATAAATAACCATTTTAGTCGATCATATGCCTTAGTCATGTCTGTTTTAACTGCCATTGACACCATTTTTGTTACTTGTGAGGTTTTGAGGAAGTGAAGAACTTTGTGTGTGATGAGCACGTTTTCAGCTATTGCTCTGTCTTGGACAAAATAATATAGGTTCTCTGATATGAGGTTCTGGAGAACTCCTTGTAGTCTTCTGGTGAGTAGTTTTGAAATTATCTTGTAGTACACACTACAGAGTGTTATAGGCCTATAATTTGCAATTGTTTTAGGACTTTTTATCTTTGGGATGAGCCTGATGTGTGTTTGATTGATGTCAGGTGGCAGGATATCCGAGGTGAAGAAACTTTTGATTTCCTCGATGATGGATGGTCCCACTGTATCCCAGTTGCCTTGGGAAGCTAGCAGAGAACCCATCTGGTCCATGTGCTTTGTCATAATGAATAGAGAAAGTTGCTTCCCTTATTTTTGTGTCATTTGGATCTCTGGCCAAATTTTCGTTGATTTCAGCTGTAATAATAGGATCAATGGCTTTATTGATGATCTCCTTTCTCTGGCCCGATTGGGAGGTAAAGAGCTCTTGAAAATATTTTGATACTGATAGGGCTGATATTTTGGCGCTTTTTATATAGATTTTTTGTGCTTTTCATAAAGAAACTATTTGATTTGGAACATAAACCACTGGATTTCACATTTCTCTGTTTGCAAAGTGTTTTATTAAAATAATGCATTTTAGGTCATCAATGGGCATTTTTTTATCAAGTTCAACAAATCAACATCAGAAGTCCAAGCCCAAATGAATGAGACGTTTGTTTTGGGTTGAAGTGAGGAGTTAAGACAATCAAGCCACGTGATTTAGCTGTCACATAGGCTTAAAATCAAGTCGTATGCCCTCATGAGTAAGAAGTTAAGCCCAAATCATTGAAGATGTATCCAGAAGCCCATACAAGATGAAGGTCCAATCAATTGGAGGAGAGGGCCACCGATCGATCAAAGCCCAATAATCCAAAGAAGCTTTGAGAACAAATTCATATAAGAATCATTGTATTTGAGGAGATATCAGAATATGTTGGAGACAATCACTGAAGATACGAAATATTCAGAAGACGCGTTTAAGATAATGGTCAATCGATTATAATACTATTGATCGATCTATCAGAGCCGGATAGACACAAATATTTGGATTCTTATCCAAATCTTCTTCGTGGTTTACCTCGGCCAACTGCTAGACCCTCTCCCCTATAAATACAGACGACTGAAGCCAGAGAGAATCATCAGATTTTCACAAAGCTTCCAGGCATCTAGGCTAAAAAGTTTATAGTTTCCTTTCATTGTTTCTTTTCTTATTATCTTCTTTGATCATTGCTTTCAAGGACGAAGTTTGTAATCTCTGCACTCCAGAGAAGCTATTCTGAAACCTCTTGGTTTATATGATAGCAATTTTCATTATCATTATGTACATCTTTAGCATGATTGAGTAGTTTTCTAATTAGGAATAGGGTTTTGCAAGGAGGAATCATGGTTAGATAGATAGGCAATAGGGTTCTGAAATGACTAGTTAATAAGCTTACTTTCATATCAGATCTTAATTTAATCATAGGATAAACATGCTACTAATACACTACTTAGAGTAAGAGATCCAGAACTTGATAGTGAAAGTTTTACTATTTTATAGTTTAGTAGAATTTGATTTCCTGAACTTAATGTCTAGATTGATTGGTTGATCGGCCCATAGGTTCTGTTTCTGAAAAATATATGTTAAAGTTAATTCGGATATCAATCGAACAAAACTAGCTAAGCCTGACCATAACGATAGTCAGTTAATAGGGATTTCAACTATATAGATTTAACTAGGATATTTGTACAAGCCAGTACCCTGAATAATTCAAATCGTGACCCTCTGATGCATATCCTGATTTCCTAACGTCTTTATTATCTGAATTTTCTTACGTTTTTGTTTTGTTTTAGCATTTCCAGGCATCAATTGATTGAACGCATTATCTACAATCGACCGAAAGACGCACCAATCGATCGATCGCCACCAACATATTTCATATTGTTGCTTAGCTCGAGTAAACTTGGACGTGCTATTGCGTACACTTTTCTCCCTGTGGATACGATCCCTAAGTACTACTACAAGACATGTGCGCTTGCAGGACCTATTTTGAGTGAAAATTAAATCCCCATCATATATTTCCATCAGAATATTATTTTCTCCATGAACTATTGTGCCCTGTTTATTTTCTATAACTGAGATCTTATTGATGATTCTTCTGGACCTTGTTGCAGCATGGAAGTAGCCTGAGATTTTGTCTCCTAGCTGGAGCCAAAGCTGTCGACTCCTCTGTCTCCAGAAGTCTTATGCCTCCTTATAGGCTTTGGCTAGAATCAAATTAATAGCGTGGATTTCTTGTGCTCCTGAGGTAGGGTTTGCCATAGCTTTTTCCAAATCTTTTTGTTTTTCTTCAGTAAGCTTTTGGTTGATCTTCAATTATTTTTGGCTCTCCTGCATCTTGAGAGTCTCTGGTCAACTAAGAGTGGATCTGCATTCCAGGTAGAGTTTACCAGATCTTTCACTTATCAGTTTTCTATCAAACCTGAATAAGCCTCTTCCTTTCTTGATATTATTGGATAAATAGGAGACTAGGGGGTCTATGATCAGAGCCCTCAACGAAGATATTCACTTCTGGTTGTGGAAAAAGTCTCCATCCATGAGCAATTAGCCATGGCTCTATCCAGTCGACAGTGTACTGTGTGAGTGTGTCTAGTGACTTTCCAGGAGAGGAAGTTGCCCGTATGTTGAAGATCATAAAGGTCCATCTCAGAGATAAAATATCTGAAGTCTATAAAGGATCCCTCTGGCCTAGTAGGTCCTCCTTCTTTTTCTGAGCTATCAATGATTTCATTAAAATCTCCTGTGAACCAGAAAGATTCTGTATTTGTTCCCAGGCTTGATAGTTTTGACCAAACTTCTTTCCTTTTTGCTCTGTCAGGCTCTCCATAGAGGAAGGTGGCAAAAAACTTCATCCATTCATATTGGACGTGTGTATCAATGAAATGTTGGTCAGAGGTAAGAATCTCTATCTCTACCTCTTGCTTCCAGAATAGAGCTAGTCCTCCCCCACCAGGTCCATGGGGGGAACCAAAAAATTTGATGTGTAGCCTTGGTAGTCTAGTATATTTTGGACAAAGTCATATGGGTTCTTTGTCTCAGAGAGGAACAAGATCTCTGGGAAAAGTTTCTTGCGCATTTCCCTTACGCGCTGAATTGTTGTGGGGTTCCCCAACCCACAACAATTCCAACTTAGTATTACTAAGGAAGAGGGGGTAGAGGATTGTGAAAATCCCTCTGTTTATGCAGTGGGGTGCCTAATCCTTTAGGGTGTATAGAGTTTCCTTGATTTGCAGTGTCAGGGGCTAAGTTCTCCTCGCTGGGAGGGATGGGGTGTATGGAGGTTGATCCTCTGATAGGATGGATAGAGTTCTCCTCAGAATGAGGGATGATTGTTGTAGTCTTATTCCTGATTCGTGGTGAATTATGGATCTTATTCATGTTTCTTTTCTTTGATTTATGCCTGCCACGTTAAGTTGGAGTGGAGTTGATTTCTTAATTTGTGTAGTGATTCTCTTCTTTAGAGGAGGTCTTCCCCTTCTCTTTTTTGGTGGGGCTAAAGTAGCATAAGCCGTCCCAGTATCAATCTGAGGTAGGTCTGATTCCTGGCTGTAGCACTCCTCCTAGAGGGCTTTTTCTGGTCCAGCTAACATTTGTGCGGTTGTTTCCTTCATTAAACCTCTGGATTCACTGTGGATAACCCGTTTTTTCCTTGCATCACTCTCCACAAAGTCAACACAGTTGATATGTTGGATGGTTACCTCTTTAAGCTCAGCCTTGATATCCTCATAGGTTGGAGGATGGTTTTGAGAAAATATCTCTTTGTCCAGATTTCTTCCCAGAGGTGGTTCTCTGGCACTTGTATTCACAGGTGTCTCCTAGCCAGGTGTACCAAGCATGGTGGTTTTTGCTCTCCATTGTAGGGGTGAGCTAGCTCCAGGATGGGACTTTTTGTTGTTGAGTTGATGCCTCAAATTTTGGAAGTTTATGTGGTGAGCCCTAGATTGGTGATGAGCTAGATCCCAGTGGGGGGCTTGGATAGTCTCTCTGATGGGTAAGTGTTTTTCACCCCCTCTTGAAGAGGAAAGTGTCTTGTAGGTTTGGTGGTGTTGCCTCCCTGAGGGTTCTCCATGAAATTTGGGAAAATTACCTAGAGATTTGTTTTTTGAAAGCTCAGCGTATGTCCCCATTAGGTGTGTTCAATCCGGTTTCCAGTCTGGTTTTCGGTTCGGTTTTCGGATTTTTCGTTTTACCAATTTACAAAATTTAGTTACCATTTTACTACCATATTTATTTCGGTTCGGTTCGGTTTGAATACCTTCGGTTTTTGGTTTATTCGGTTTTTAACCGGAAACCATAATTGTATTTTATTTCATTTTTAACTTATGTAGATTTTTTTTTTTTTCATCTAGATCAATATTACTGAAAGTAACGAAGTAATCAAAGAATACAATGAACAACAAATCAAAATCATGAAAACTCTAGTATCAAAAGTCTAACGATAAAACTATATAGATACTACAGAGTCAACCATAAAGGTCCTTCTGATATTGAAACCATGCAAGTTCTTCTCTCAACTAGATTCTTGAATCTTCGAAACTTGTATCTTTACTTTGTCAAGTCTAGTATTCATAAGCTCTATTTCCAGAATAATTAGCTGGAAAACGAGATAAGACCAACAAAGGGAAACCAAGGAAAACTCCCCAACTATAACCTCTATCTCAAAAGTAATTAGCCGGAGAAGATAAATAAGCCCCAACCAACTAGGGGAACCACACACCGCATGGTCTAGCCGGAGTTGATAACACTGCCAAAGTCTTTGGCAAACTATTCGAAGACAAAAGAGAAAAAATAAAAAAACGAAGCATTTCTGGTGGCAGCAAAGGATGCCAGCCGCCGCAAAAGTGAAAGACATAAGTAGTGACGGCTGAGGGCTAGGATTTATTACAGATGTTTATGAGTGCTCTTAGGTTATATTGTGAAAATATGTACAACTATTTAACAAAATAATATATATATATTATAAACAATTATGCAATATGTATTAAGCTGAGCTCGAACCCAAACGGTGACACAGTAACGACACTAGCATAAACCACTAGGCTACAAGTCATGGTCAATAATATATATAAAATATTTTGGATATAAATAAATCGGTTTTTTCGGTTTAGTCAGTTTTTTCAATTATTACTGTACCATATCCGTATCCACGGTTTTTATAAAATCATATCGATACGGTTAATATGGTATAACCATATCCATACTTTATAAGTTTTTTCGGTTTGGTTCGGTTCGGTTTGACCGGATTAAACACCCCTAGTCCCCATAGTAATGTTTATATTTGTCTTGTCTAGCAGAGTAGATTGGTATTTCCTGGCTGTGGGTAGATCTCCTATATTCTTGGGGACGAGGAGCAGCAGGGGTAAGTGGAGGGGATCCTCTGGGGGTTGGTTCTCTTCTTCTATGTTGGTCCAGGCAATGTTTAGTTTCGTGGAACATGAGATGACAGAAGGTACAATAAAAGTGATCCAACCAAATTATCATAGAAGTGAACTATTTCACATGTCTCAATTTCCGAAACCCAAAATACCGAAACCAACCCTGAATTCCAAATGCCATGAGTACGGAGAAGTTCAAGTGCAAAACTACACCTACATATATACATGTAACAAACTACAGCTAAAACTAAGCTTGACAAATGCTTCCATACAAATACGATGTTCCTATATATGAAGTGAAAGTACCTTGTGATTTAACAGGGTTCTGAAAACAAAAACAATCATATTGTTCTAATCTTTCTAGGAGCCAAGCCCTCACTTTCTTTGGATTAATTGTTGATACTTGCAGAAACCAAGTAACCCAATTATTATCATCTTGTAATGGAACCATTTATTTGTGATACTAAAACATTAAAACTTTTTATCTCCTATGGAATGAGATGATTATTTCCACAAACATTAAATCAAAGAAAACCACCTGCAGAACATCAAAGGCACACAATCCATAACGCAAGTGAAGGTTACAGAAGCAGGAAGACAGGGATTTGTCCGAGCTTCCAAAGGACGAAGCCAAAGACTAAAGAAGAAAATGGGCATTACAAGATTGAACTTATGGAAGGTTTTATAACATGAAAATATGGGAAAGGAAAGCCCATCCTTCTGTGATCTCAAGACAACCGATATTATGTGTAAAATCTAAGGACTTGAGATGAAGGGATACAATCCCATTTTCATATAAACAAAATTAGAGAATACATCATCATAAGATATTATAGACAATTTGTATCCGGGAGAGGAGTCGTGTGGAGATCGGGATTGAGCTTCAACTCCATCGAAATAACTATCAAATTCTCAATTTAAATAGATCGATTACAGCAAGTTTTGAGTCAAATTTGAAGCCTTACCAATTGCTTTTAACTAGAGAGGAGCACTTTTATGAAAACAGTTTGATATACAATCATAAACTTCAACGGTTGGATTTTAAAATCAATAAAAACAGAATCTGAATTCTCAACAAACACAACACATCTCTCGAGTATATAGATAACCGGATTTTTAAACTCAACAGGGAGGTGAGCAATTCGACGATTGGAATTTAAAAACACACTTTGAATTCTCAAGAAACATAACAGATCTCAGAGATAAGTTTGAGGAGCAAGCTCTTTCGCTTACAAAGAGAATCACAGAGGAGGACGAAGCTATTATCACTAAATCACCTGTGATTTCTCTCTGCAAGCGAAACAGTTTGGTCACAAACACGATTCTTAAACCTAGAGAGCTCTAGAAGCAGAGAGTGTTTATATATAAGAGAGGAAAACTAGGGTTTTGGGCTGAGATTGCGTCGGTTCAAGTTAACCGATTCTATTTTTTGGTCATATGGTTTTATTGCTTTTTACTTCTTTATTTTTGGTATGAGATATAGGGTGAATTTTGATGGTGGGTATTTGAGCATTAAGAATCTGATTTGCTTAGTAAAATAAAGTTTTGGTGTTGTTTTCTAATTAAATTGAAATTTTGTTCTCTTAATATTATTTTATGGGCTCACTTAAAACGTTAAAAAAACAAAAAAAATAATTTTTAGTTCAGAACTCTCTCCTTTTTATAGAAAGTTTGCCCTCTATTTTTAGAATAGATACTTATTTTGGAAATATCTTTTCCTTGCCGCTCATTCTTTGTTTTTGGAAAATTTCCAAAATTCTCTCTCTTAACTCTGCATGATCTCTAGTCTCAGAGACCATATTCATTCAAATTTTCATGATCTTCAGCTGTTTTTCTAGGGATCTTACTCAAACTTCTCTATCACTTATCTTTTTTTTTCTTGGTATTCTCACATCTTTTGTGGTTTGCGAGTCAAAATCAATTCGTTGCTTGCAACTTATGACAAAATATTTGGATCAAGCATTGCAAGGAATGACACTTGAAGAGGATGAATCAATCCTACTTATTGATGATGGAGATTATACCGCGGCAGAGGCGAATGCTCTTAGCTTGATGGGGCAACATTTGAATCCTGAACGCCATATAATGGCTCGGAAACTCAAGATTGTGTTGCGGATATGGAAGATCTACGCTAGGGTGAGAGGCATAGCTCTCACACATGATCGTTTTCAGTTAATCTTTCAACTAGAACCGGATATTGAGATGGATATGTGAGTAGGACTCTAGTCCCTTGATGATTGGGGTATTGTGTTGGCTCGGTGGTCTGAATATCCTTCTCCAGATTTCATATGCAAAGATGAGATTTTGATCTGGATCAAGCCCTGTGAATTTTTTTCGTCTAGCGACCTTTCGAAAGACTGCAGACAAGATCGGACAAGTTACAGAAGTTGTTTTTATCCCACTCGCTCGGACTATGATGGTTATGTTCATGTGCTACTTTGGCTCAATCTCTCTGATCATGTGAGAGAGACAAAATCAGTTTCTTTACATAGGAATCAATCAGCAGTCATGGAGATCGAGTATGAATGCATCCGCAAGAGGTGTTTCCATTGCTTACGTCTTTCCCACGAGAAACAACGATGTCCCCCGCTTCAAGGTATCAAAAACAGAATTGGTAGTTCTTCTCACTCCTCCATGGCACTACCACCCCCCTCCGCCCATTATGCGACAGCACCACCACGATCTTTCGGAACAAATTATGCCCATGCTTGCTCCCACAGTACCACCTGGCTTCTCTGCTCTGCCCAATATGGTCGTCCGAGAGGTCTTTGCACAAATGAGGTTGTATCTCTCAACTGCTAAACTCTCTGAGCGCATGTATAGAGAACAATTTCTTAAGAACAGAGTGGATAGTTTATCTCGAGATTCAGTAGGGCAGCGATCGATCCTGCACTGGGAAACGCCTCTTACAATGACTACATATGAGAATAAAAACAAGGGCCCCGTTTTTGTTTACTCTGACCAACACCAACATGGTCCTTCTTCTTCACATACTCGAGATATACCATCTTCACCAATACATAATGTATAAACACTCTCGGAAAGGGTTAGTGTACCTGTAGCTAATCATATACCTGCCATCCCGGTATCGAGTCCTCAAGCTACACAAGGTTTACATGTTCCTCCTCAAGTAGACCGTCCGACTTTCCATATGGGCATTGCTGAGTCCTCCTCTTTCACTAGCCCCAAACAAACACGATATGGTGTAGCCAGACGTCTCTTGACATGCCAACAGAGAGATCAGAAAGGAGAATCCACACTCATCACACTTCTCCTCGGTATGATAATGGCCAAGACCATGATGCAGACAACAAGCGTAAAACTCTTGAACGGTTAGCAACACCATCTAAGTTCAAACAAAATGCAGGTTCAATGATTTCCAGAAACCATCCAGTCCGTCCATATGACAACACTCAATTGGATCTTCCAAGGGTTGAGGAACAAATTGACAGTTCGACGTCTAGAGGAAATGTGTAAGCAACATTTTCCTGATTTTTTGTTTTTCCTAGAGACGAAAAACTTTAGTGCTTACATGGAGATGATACAACGATCCTTGGGATACCTTCACTTCTCTATGGTGGATCCAATAGGTCGTAGTGGAGGCCTAGCTTTGTTTTGGAACGCCTCACATGAGCTGGAGATAGTCTCATCCTCCGATCGTTGGATAGATAGTAATATAACTATTGGTACTTTGATTTTCCTTGCTACCTTTGTGTATGGACATCATGTTCGACATTTACGACTTGAAGTATGGCACAACATTACTCTTTTTGGGGCTACTAGAGATGAAATATGGTTTCTTGTTGGTGACTTTAACGAGTTGATGAATAACTCGGAAAAATTGGGGGTCCTTTGCGTGCTGAGGCGTCTTTTTTTTCCTTTCCGAGCTTTTGCTAGAGACTATCGCATTAAATTGTTACCCTTGACAGGTAACAAATACTCTTGGGCAGCATATCATGAAGGTGAAGTTTGAACGCAATGTCAACTTGATAGGTCCTTTGGCAACTTTGAATGGTTTCGGCTCTTCCCGAGATCAAATACCGAATATTTTAAACTTCGTGATCTATCATCGACCTTTGTTAACGAGAATAGTTGCTGATAATACAAGCTTCAGGGGACGTTTTTGTTTTGATAAAGATGGCTTTCCAAACATGGGATTACAGAGGTTGTTAGACACAATTGGGATTTGGGTCAAACTAAAGGCACGCGATCTGTTTTTAACCGCATCTCAGATTGTCGCAAAGCTTTAGCCAGGTGGAGACATAAAACACAGCCCAATTCCCGCAAGCACATCCTAGAAATTCAACGCCAGCTACATTCCGACAGTGAATTTGTTAATAATCTGAAACTTTCTGTACAACTGGTCTCGAAGGAAGAGGAAACATTTTGGAAGAGCAAAAGTAAGGATAATTGGCTGAGAAATGGGGACCTTAACACTAGCTTCTTCCATGGCAAGGTCCATACTCACATGCTGCAAAATCAAATCTATGTTCTCACCGTTGAGCTAGGACGAGAATTCTTTAAGGAAGGTACTAAGGGTGAAATTGCAGTACAATATTTTAGAGACCTGTTTACGTCCATTAACCCTTCTGATGGGTCCGAGCTCTTGGAGGGTTTCCAGCCGCGTGTAACAAATCTCATGAATCGTGATTTGACGATGAAATTTACACAGGCAGAGATTCGTAAAGTGGTTAATGGCCTCAAATCGGATAGTGCTCCTTGTGCTTACGGGATGACTTCACTCGAGCTAACCAATAACTATGGAATATGTTGGTGGTGATCGATCGACAATATGAACTGATCGATCGATTGTTGCGTCTTTTGGTCGATTGCAGATGATTCGTTCGATCGATTGCTGCCTGCAAATACTAAAACAAAATAAAAACGTAAGAAAATTCAGATAATAAAAGCGTTAGGAAATCAGACAATGCATCAGAGGGTCACGGTTTGAATAAGGTAGTGGCTTGTGTAAATATCCTTGTTAAAGCTATATAGTCGAGCAGTTAACCGAGATGAATCAGGAAGAAGATGTTATAGGAATCCATATATTTATGTTTATCTTGCTCTGGTCGATCGATTAATAATATATTAGCCGATCGGTGGTTATCTGAAACGCGTCTTCTGAATATTATGTATCTTCGATGATAATCTCGTACATATTTTGATATCTCCTCAAATGCAACGGTCCTTATCTAAATTTTTTCTCGAAGCTTCCTTAAATTATTAGGCTTTGATCGATCGGTGGGCCTCTCCTCCGGTCAATTGGGCTTTCATCTTATGTGGACTTCTGAATACATCTTCAATGACTTGGGCTTAACTTCTTACTCATGAGGGCAAACAACTTGATTCCAAGCCCATGTGACAGCTAACTCACATGGCTTGATTGTCTTAACTCCTCACTTCAATCCAAAACAAATATCTTCTTCATCTGGGTCTGGACTTCTGATGTTGATTTGTTAGACTTGGTTGAAAATGCCCATTTATGACCTAAATTGCATTATTTCCACAAAAAACATTTTGCAAACAGAGTAATTTGAAATCCAGTAGTTTATGTTTCAAATCAAATACTTTCTTCATAAAAAGCACCAAAATCTATATCGAAAAGTGGTAAAATATCATCATCAAATTCCCCTAACTTAGCTTTGTTCATCCTCAGGCAAACAATATGCCAAGAAAGGAAAATAAGTTTGAAAAGTTAGGAACTCGTTTACTTGTACCACAACTTAGTGGTTGCAGCTTTGTGATGGTTATCTTGACAATCCTGCTCAAAGGCTCTCATCTCATATTCCCACCACAACTCTCCCAACTGGTACAACAAGATCTTACATGCAAATACCCTAACAGCATGAAAATCTGACTCTCTACATTCATTTATTATTATGTGTGCTTTCTTACTGCAGAGTATCAGATAGGTAAAACAGGCTAGGTTTGTAATGTGAGGAGGCTAATATTTAGAGGTAGGGCTAATGTATTTAAGGGTTACCGTACTCAAGAGAAATGCAATATGTTTGCAAAAAAGAAAGAGAGATCGGACCGCTTGATGGCACAGTTCCCCAATCACTCTCTTCTTAGCTCGACTTGTTCATCCCCCAGACTTAGATTTTTTTAAGGGAATCTAAAGTCTTCTCGAATATCTTCAGACTCCTTTAAATGTTTTCAACCTTTCTTCATATTTGATCCCTGATTGTTCTGGCCATTTTGCTAAACAAGTATGGATAAAAAAGCTTTGATTTGTTTTTTCAAAAGTTTTCACCATATAAAGCAAGGCACGAGTTGTACCTTAATCTTGATGACATGTTACCGGGAAAATCAGTCTTCAAACCTTCTTTTTGAATCTCCATGCGTATATTAAAATCGTAGCATGTTTTTTTGCCAGTCTGATAGGAAAACTGTGTTGGTCTCATCTCTCTGGCCATTTTACACATACCGCATATAAGACAAAAAAACAAAAGAGACTGCATGAGCCTTGAAAAGAGGTTAGGTTTATGGGTGTGGTACCAACTAAAAATGATTTGGCCATTCAAGATCAGCAAGAGAGTGGTAAAGTGTATAAGAAGTCATGAATGTATTTAGTTTTCCTAGTCTAACACCTCCAGCAAGAAAGATTTATAGTCCGGTTTAGGTTCAAGTAAGATAGAGTCAAAAATTAGATTCATTAAGTAAGTGCAAACCGAGATATGTTGGGGAAGCATGAGTATGTAGTTTCTAAAACATGTGCCTTGGGGCAGTCTTGTAAAGATGGTCACCAGGCCACAAAATTCAGCTGTGAGTAAGGTCCTTATTCCAGACTTGGGTTGACTTAATAAAACACTTTTGACTCGATAACTTTTTTAAAAAAATGGGTGCAAAAATTGCCTCAAAAGAAACAAACGGGTTAGATAACGAGGAATACCCCCTCCCCAGACTTGAATAACATCGTCCTCGATGTTGAAAGGCTGTGAGAGCAAAATGAGAATTGAAATGGATTGAAATAGAAATGGAAGATGGATTTTACGTTGTCGTCTTCGAGTGGATCGAATTACCTTCTTTGTATTATTGGAATTGAAAGGAATTTACAGGGAATATGTGAAGATTTGTACCTTACGACATCAGTATATCATCATCTGTCATGTGTAATTGAGGAAGTGTTCATTAGTCTGAGTCCTCATCGATCGATACAGCCGTCCATCGATCGAATCACAATGTGATTCTCCTGATTTTCGACTCTCTCTCTCGATTAGTATTGAAGCGCACATCATTCTGGATCATTAGTTGATTCGAATCAGTGGACTCTAGCTTTCCAGTGAAACAGTGAAATGAAGCCATGAACAGCAGGCGATGTCGAATGCTGCAGAGGCTATCGATCGATTCTGCATCCTCTTGGAGTTGAATCTTTGAATCCTATTTCTTGAGACATGAACAAAAACATTAAAAGAAAATCTAATCTAAGACGTGCCAGTGGGGTTCCTCCCACTCAGCGCTTTTGTTTAAAGTCGGTTAGCTCGACATGGATGGAGGTTTTTAGTCCTCCCTTGGTGGTGCCTCAAGTATCTCATCTGGTATTCTAGTGTTTGCCGAATACTTCACCCTTTTCACTAGCCTATCATCATATTCCAACTCTTCCCCCAACTTTGGAAGTTCTTGTATTGTGGCCAAATAGAATGTCCCTTTATTGATGAAAGTGAAGTAGACTCTCTTTTTCACCATATCAATTTGAGCTCCCATTGAGAACAAGTAGGTTCGTCCTAGTATTATCGGTGGTGCTGACCTGTGATCTGTATTCATGATAAGGAAGTCAGTGGGTATAAAGCATCCTTCAATGTTGACCATGACATCCTTAACAACTCCTAAGATGTTTCCAAATGAAGCGTCATCGAGCATGACCAGTCTAGCTAGCTCATCATACTTAAGAATGCCAACTGATCGTGCATCCTTCCTTGACATCATGCTCAAGCAAACTCTTGTGTCACACACAGTTTTTCGAAACACTTTATAGTTTATCGAAATTGGAACTGTGTACCTCCCCGGGTCTTCTCTGTAGATCTGGCATTAAGTAGGGCTGGCTTCACTCTTGATATTGTAAAAGAGTGATTTCACCTCGTCCAAAGGCCATTTTCCTAGGTATTGGTGCAACGGTCGCATCGTCATGCCTTCGGTAAACTGAATGTGAGGAGGGATGTTCATGACTTCTTTGAAAACATACTCCATCTCGTCTTCATTGAGCTCTCCAACTTCAGTTGTCGTTGTCTCCCGTGCTGGTATAGTTGGTTCTTCCTTCATGTCTTCCTCCTCTGGCATCCAACCAAGTATGTTTAGGTGGAGATTCGCCTGGTTTGTTGATTGAATGGATCGATGGTATTATCTGCCATCGGTCGATCGTCTGTGTTAGGTAGTTCTTCAATATGCATCACCATTAGTGGAGCTTCCTAGCCGTCTTCTTCCTCATCATAGTCCTTTCCGAGTCTGAGACCAATCAAATGGATGGCCTTTTTTAGGGGTTTACTGCTTCCATCGATCGAATACGCCAAACAGTCCATCGAGTGGTTCATTTTGTCATATTCCACCTTTGCTCTCTCCATTGAAAGCTATGACTGATTTTCAACTCTTAAAAGGCGGCCCTGGATTTAGCTGAGGCTTCCTTCCAGTTTATCATCCAATGTACGAATCTCCTCCTTGACCGGTTTCATGTTGTTGTCAGGCTTTGACCAGCTGAAATTTTACATGCTTGGATTTTATTCCTATCACTTGCATCTCCACTTCATCAATGCGGTCTCTGGTGGCGTTGAGATTATCATCTAGCTCAGCCTTGTTGTTCCTTGTGGTGTAGTTCAGTAGGTGCATCTCTCTAGATTACTCATTGAGAGTCACTGAGTTGCTATGGATCATCTTCCCTAGGTGTCTCATTTCTTCCTCAATGCCAGCTATTCTTGTAGCCATCGTGTCGAATCTACTTCCTACTTTCTCCTCAAAATTCCTCTGTTTGGCTAAGATCTGCCCAAGCATCTCTTCGATCCTTATGTTAGGATTCCCATATTGAAAGTGGCTAGACTGTATGAATGCCTGCTGATTCCCTACATGGGTTTGATGTCGTTCAAAGATTCAGGGCTCGGGTGCTGGCATCGAGAAGCCACTGCGAGATTCCAGAGGGGAGTAAGGTCTCATGTGAGGTGGGTAATGTCTGTGGGTGCCATCAGGCCCTCCATTGTTTCGCTGAGCCATGAGTTGGTACCTGAAACAAGTAAAGTAAGAATGTAAAAGTGCAATATGCAAAAACAAAAGATTAAACTACTAAAATGAAATAAAGAAAAAAGCTTAGTCTAGAGTTGACTCGTTATGCTAGTGGTCAACTGTTGCTCCCCGACAACGGCGCCACAAAACTTGATGACGATTTAGTTTTCACCCAAAATAGGTCCTGCAAGCGCACATGTCTCGTAGTAATACTTAGGAATCGTATCCACATGGAGCAGAGTGTACGTGGTACCATGTCCAAGTTCACTCGAGCTAAGCAGCAAATATGAAATATGTTGGTGGTGATCGATCGACAGTATGAACTGATCAATCGATTGATGCATCTTTCGGTCGATTGTAGATGATGCGTTCGATCAATTGATACCTGAAAATGCTAAAACAAAATAAAAATGTAAGAAAATTCAGATAATAAAAATTTTAAGGAGTCAGGCAATGCATCAGAGGGTCACGGTTTGAATTATTCATGGTAGTGGCTTGTGTAAATATCCTAGTTAAAGGTATATAGTTGAAATCACTATTAACTGACTATCCTTATGGTTAGACTTAGCCAGTCTAGTTCGATTGATATCCGAGTTAACTTTAACATATATTTTTTCATAAAGAGAACCTATGGGCTTATCAACCAATCAATCTAGGCATTAAGTTCAGGAAATCAAATTCTACTAAACTATAAAATAGTAAAGCTTTCACTATAAAGTTCTGGATCTCTTACTCTTAGTGGTGTATTAGTAGCAGGTTTATCCTTTGATTGAATTAAGATCTGATATGAAAGTAAGCTTATTAACTAGTCATTACACAGCTCTATTGCGTATCTACGTAACCATGAATCCTCCTAACAAAACCCTATTCCGAACTAGATAGCTACTCAATCATGCTAAAGATGAACATTATGACAATGAAAATTGCAATCATATAAATCAAAAGGGTTCATAATAGCTTCTTTGGAGTACAGAGGTTTCACATTTCATCCTTGAAAGCAATGACCAAAGTAGATAAAAGAAGAGAACAATGAAAAAGAAACTATAAACTTTTAGTCGGGATGTCTGTAAACTTTGTGAAGTGATCTGATGATTTTCTCTGGTTTCAGTTGTTTGTATTTATAGTGGAGAGGGTCGAACAGTTGGCCGGGATTAATCAGGAAGAAGATTTGGGTAGAAATCCAAATATTTTTGTTCATCTTGCTCCGGTCGATGGATTAATAATATATTAATCGATCGTTGGTTATCTGAAACGCGTCTTCTGAATACTCTGTATCTTGAGTGATTATCTCCAACATATTCTGATATCTCCTAAAATGCAACAGTGCTTATTTGAATTTGTTATCAAAGCTTCCTTGGATTATTGGGCTTTGATCGATCGGTGGGCCTCTCCTCCGGTCGATTGGACCTTCATCTTATGTGGGCTTTTGGATACATATTCAATGATTTAGGCTTAACTTCTTACCGATAAGGGCAAACGACTTGATTCCAAGCCCATGTGACAACTAAATCACGTGGCTTGATTGTCTTAACTCCTCACTTCAATCCAAAACAAATGTCTCATTCATTTGGGCCTGGACTTGTGATGTTGATTTGTTAGACTTGATAGAAAATGCCATTTATGACCTACAATGCATTATTTCCACACAACACTTTGCAAATAGAGAAATGTGAAATCAGTAGTTTATGTTCCAAATCAAATAGTTTCTTCATAAAAAGCACCAAAAATCTATATCGAAAAGCGATAAAATATCAGCCCTATCATTAGTGACTAAATTTTGCTGAGAAAATGACACATCAGCAAAAGTCACTGAACTTACTTCGGAATTAATAAGAAGAAAGATTATTCAGTTTATTATGTTCTTTATTATGTCTTTGATTTGCTTTTGTGTTAGTATCAATATGTGTTAGTAGATTTCTAGTTACATCTAGGGGAATCATGGTTTGTTAGGCTTGATACTAGATGCAAATAGGTTAGTCATTGATATATCGTTGTTTTCATGGTTTTTAGCCACAATATAAAGTGTTTTATCGAGTCTTTTAGATGTTTTCTAGTCTTTATTAGTATTTACAGGTTAAAAACACATTTGGTGATTTTGGAGCTTTCTAGAGTGTTTTGGATCTTTTGGAGGCAAACTGACGAAATGATGATGCATAACCAGTCTGAAGGGCTTCAAAGATCATATCAGATAGAGGTCTTCCCGTTGGATTTGTGATCTTATATTTTGACACAAGATAGGAAATTGAGTTAGCTTCAGTTTGATGGTGGTTTCAACTCATTCCGATTAATGAAGACATGTTATTCTGGCGAGCAAGACGAGAATTGGCTTGATGTCGAATGACACCCACGAAGGTTTCGAACAACACCCACTATATAACAGCAAAGGAAACTTTCCTTTTACTGCACAAACCGCTCCAGAAGTTGGGGGAAGTCTCCAGAAGACCCAAAACGTATTTTGGCTGTATAAAATTTGTTTTTAGGTTTAGTTTTCATAGATCTTAAATTATTTTGAGACTTAAACAAGGAGATTGTTCCCGAGCTTTGAGGGAGAAGAAAAAATTTCATTACTCTGCCAATTAGAGAAGAATTTTTGAACCCTCTTGGTTTTATTGTTTATTGAAATTCTCTTTTTATGCATACATCTTTGATCATGTTGATTGTTTCAAGGGAAATTTTAGTGAATGGTACTTTTTTGAAATGTTATTTGTGAAAAGTGTTTTTTAATGGCTTTTGTTAACTGGTACCTTTTTCATGTTAAATGATTATTATAACCTTAAATTCAGTTTTTGTTTTGTAACAAAATTATAATTGAATGTAATTCATATTTAAATTTGGTTTTGTTTATTTAAATTCTTCATTATTTCTTTTTGTATTTGTAAATTTGTATTTTTTATAAGTACCCAACGTCGATTAAAGAGTTTTGACTTGTCTAATTTCGTTTGTTAATTGTCCATGAAATGTATCCATCATCCATGTTTATTATTCATTGTCCATGGAATGTATTCATCTTCCATGTTTATTATTCATTGTCCATAAAATGTAACCATCATAAATGTGCATTATTTAGTATCCATGAAAGGTATCCATCTTACACGTCTTGTATCCATCATACACAATTTGCATCTGATTACACACATCAATCGTCCATGTTTATTATTCATTGTCTATGAAATGTATCCATCATGCATGTGCATTATTTAGTATACATTAAAGGTATTCATCATACACCCCTTGTATCCGTCATACATACGTTGTATCCATTTTACTGGTCTGTTTGTCTTTTGTTCCCACCATAACGATTTGAAAACCATTTTACCCACCATTTTTTTTTTTTTTGAATTTCTCTTAGAGATAACGAGATCTCNTTTTTTGAATGTCTCTTAGAGATAACGAGATCTCAAAACAAACTAGGTTAGAAGAAGAGCACGTGATAAGTAAAAAATGAGATATTTTAATATTTAATTTAATCTTTAAAGAATCATTTCTTTCCTTAAAATATTTTAATTGGATTATTACAATTACAAAAATTAAAAAGGAAAAAAAAAATTCAAACCAACACATAAACCAATATTATAAAACCAAACTAATTCAAGGCTAAAATTGCCATTATGAAATAACTAAACCGAAAATGGCCCTTTTCTCCTATTTTGTTTTTAAAATGCACTTATTGCAAATTAACCTTTGAAAAAGTGCCTCTTTCACCAATTTTTTCTTGTTTCATTTGATATGTGTGAGTAGTTTGCTTGTTAGGCTTAGGGTAATTCTAGGGTTTATGATAAATTTATAGTTTAAGGTAATTAATAGAGAAATCATATGTAGTTCTTCATCTAAAATTGTGGTTAATGCTAGTTCATTTATTGGCCACTTTGAATTAGATTATAAGTTAATTAATTGATGCGAAAGCATAATTAATTGCTGGAATTATTTTAGATGAACAAAATACCTATTTGCAAAGAAATTTGGTTTAGGGATTTTGTGAACCAATTGAACTTATGATTAATGCTTGTCTCTATTAATAGAATTTGCAAAAAAAATTGGGATTCTAGGATTTAGACATAGATAATCTTCGCAACAATAGTTGGTTGATTTTACATTAGTGATTCATGTTCTAGTACAAGCTTTGAATAGTTATTTTATATTTGAATTTCAGATTACCCATAGAATTACCCAAGGCCTAATTATCTCATTGATTTAAGCACATAATCTACAGCTTTACTTAATAGTTATTCGGTAGTCAATTTTATTAAATCTGCTTACTGAAGTTTGAATCTTAATTTATAGTGCAACTTAAAGTCTCTGTGGATTCGATCCCTAAATACTACAACTAATTAATTGTGTTCTTGCAGTTAGCTCTTAGAGTAAATTTGAGCATATCAGTCATTGAAATCCTTCTCCTGGTGTTGATGTAATGCTTAAACTAGCTTGTACACCTAGTTTATGATAATAGATGGAAACTATTCACGAAAGTGTAGTAGATTTGCTAGAATACACACCTGGAGAGAAAATTGTCCTTAGCCAACGAAAGTTGATGCTAAGGCGACTTGTGAACTTATCAAACTAATACATTAATGCTTTCCTACAATTGCTAGGTTCAAACGAAAGTTTAGACAGCTGGGTTGATAGGGAAAGTGATTGATGCCACAAAAGTGGATCAGTTCTAATTATATATTTGAGCTGCGCTTAATCATAACCTGAATATTCATCTGGTACTTGCATGCATTCCATAGATTATCCCTAGGTCTAGCGCTTTTTATTATTGAACTAAAACCCGTAGGAAATTAGCAAACAAACCACATTTGATTATCTTAGCTGAACTAGATAGTTTAGTAAATTACAGTGTAGATTTAGAAAGTTGTGGATTCGACCCTTAACTACTGCATCGTCTTTGGCGTTATATAGTCAAAGGTTTATTGACTAGTGCTTTTTAGACATTTTCAATTGGCGCCGTTGCCGGCTGCCGTAGCTTTACATGTAGTTGAACGGTTTAGATTCAGTCTAAGACGTTACGAATCTTTCATGTTGTCGTTTCTTCTTTGTTGTTGTAGGTGTATGACCAGGAGCAGTCAACTGGCTGAAAACCTCGAGTTATTATCCAACAAAGAACTAGCGAGACGCGAAAGACTCCTCCGTAAAAACAAGTCGAAACAAGTCACAATGGGTGACAATCAAGACACAACCGCTCTTGTCCAACGGCTCGAGTAAAAGCAAGCTATGATGGAAACTATGCATCAGCAGCAACAACAGCACCAGTAGCGGCCGCCACCACCAGCACAACCCACACTTGGCGGAGCAAACAAGCTACACACGTTTGATAGGAACCGCTATGAGATCGTACCTCTGACTAACAATGAACAAGACTATGATGTTAGGCCCAAGCTCATTCACCTAGCAGAGCAGAAACCATTCTGTGGACCTCCTTCTGTGAATCCGATGGAGCACATCGAACGCCTCGATAGATTCGCCAGCATCATATATGCCAATGGTGTCAACCCTAACTACGTCAAATGCAAACTTTTTGAGTTCTCACTGGTGGGCAAGGCCGTTGCTTGGGTCAACTCACTTGCACCATGTAGTCTCATTGGCTAGGAAGCGGTCAGAAATGCATTCTTAGATAAATACTTCACCAAGTCCAAGACCGTTGTTTTTGCATGCCAAAATTAGCAGATTCACACAGTACTCATGAGAGTCCTTCAACGAGGCATGGGAGAAGTTTAGCTCATACTGCAGAGATTGCCCTCACCATGGTTTCACCGATACACAGCTTCTCACCATTTTTTATGATGGTCTTCTTCGGGATTTTAAAATTACTTAAATTATGCTAGTAATGGGAATTTCATGACTCGTAGTACTGCAGATGCCAATGAGCTAATAGAAAACATGGCTGAGAGCTCTTTGGACAAGAGTGCGGGGTATGACTGAGGGAAGTGGATTGCATCAGTTGAATAGCAGAAGATTAAGGCGCTAAGCGAGCAAATCAGCTTGCTTCTCGAGCAGAATTTACGAGGAATCAAATCTTGCGATCAAGAAGGCGGTCATGTGCCTTACACAGATGATTTTGTTGCAGCGGAGAATGAAATGCAGGAGGTGAGCAATGTCACTGGACAAGGTTTCAAACAAAGCTTCAACTCCAACTATATGAACCACCCGAACTTGTCTTATCACACCAACAATGTCGCCAATCCGCAGGACCATGTATACCCGCCTCTAAATAATGTTGGTATTACTAATTTTGTCTCATCTTTTCAGGGTAAGCCAACTTTTCAAGGGCCAGGGAACCAGGCTCCGCAGCGATCAACTCCTTATCAAGCTCCGATTGCCAACTCGCATGATGAGTTGGAGAACATGATGCAGCTGCTTCTCGCCAACCAGTAAAAGACCACACGGGGAATCAACATCAAGTTGGATGGCATGTACAAAGACCTCAATGGAAAATTCAAGGTTTTGTTAAGGCATGTGAAGACGGTGGACACAAGTTGCTTAGATAGCTGAAGCGGTCAAGCGCCCTCAAGGGACACTTTCTGGAAAGCCGGACACAAATCCTCAGGTAGCGTATATCCATTCCATCACTCTCAGCACTAATGTAGTGCATGATTCTGTAGGAAGTACAGAGGATGCAGAGCACCATGATGCAGCAACCGCCTTTTCCACTACTATTATCCCTCCAACTTCAGCACGTGTATACACTCCATGCGTGCCATATTCTAGGCCTCGTCCAAAAACCTCGGAAGAAATTTGCATCAGATACGAACAAATGTTCGAGAAGCTCAAGGTGTTGTTCCCATCCAAAGAAGTACAGACCTTACCAGTCCTGACATGGTGCATCGATAGGAGGGTTGCAAGTCATTGCATAATTGAGAGTGGAGTTCGTTTAGTTGTTGAGGAGGTTAATGCGGTCCTAAAGAAGAAGCTGCCCAAACCGCGAAGAGAATCTGTTCCAACGCCACAACCGAAGTTGCTGCCTAAGGTTGAAGACCCTGGGAAATTTTTTGTACCATGCTCCATCACTGAAGTCGAGTTTGGAGGGTCTCTATGCGATTATGAGTTTTGTGTGAACCTCATGTCGAAAATCATTGCTGAGAAATTGGGAATTACAGAGCTGAAACGTCCTAAGTCGACTCTCGATTTTGCCAACTCTTCCACTACGACTCCATGCGGTACGATTGTTGATTTGCGTGTGAAAATTGGGAATTGTATGGTCTGTGCTGATTTTCAGGTTAAGGAGATGCCAAGAGGAACCAAAACTCCTTTGATCCTTGGACGCCGTTCATGGCTAATGTAGGTGCACATCTCGACATGTCAAAGAAGAGAATGTCCTTCACTCTCATCGACAAGAAGGTCTTCTACGAGGTTGTCCTGACGGCAGGATCCCACCAGCTTGCATCAAGCATCTCTATTGTAGATGTAGCTCCAGCACTGGGTGAGAAGAGAAACATATTGGCCATCAACTCTCACATTCCTACTACAAAGCCCATTTTGAAAGAGCTGGTGAAAAGACGAGTAAAGCAGAATGTGTGGGTAAAATCACACAATCACTATTTGTTCGAGGTTCTTTCGATG
>OVAP01000455.1:0-35388 GCA_900406295.1 Aurinia saxatilis
CTATTGGTGAGTTTGATGAGCCGAACACTCGTGATGTTAGTCTTGGAATCAAATCTCCTACAGTTGCTAACCCGAAATTTGAGATTAAGTCCTCCATGCTCGGATTAGTGGAACGCTCAACCTATAAAGGACATAACATTCAGTGTCATTTGGAGCATTTGGAGAGATTTAAGCGCCTTTGTAGTCGTACCCTCAAGATGAATGGTGTTCCAGAGGACACCATGAAGATGATACTATTTCCTTTTTCATTCGAGGACAAGACTGCTCATTAGGAGCATAATGTCCCTTCGGAGAAGGTGACTACTTGGAGGGAGGTGAAAACCGAGTTCTTGAGGACCTTTTTCCCCAAGAAAAAGACTGCTCGGTTCAGAATTGACATACAAAGCTTCAAGCAACGAGGTGGAGAGAGCTTGAGTGAAGCATGGGACCGACTTCAAGGGTTGACAAGAAGTTGTCCACACCATGGTGTCTCGAAGGAAAACATCTTGGGTATCTTTTACCGAGGAGCGAACAATGAGGTTCAAAAGGCTCTCGACACGGCTAACAATGGTAATTTGCAAGCCTCATTTGCGCACAAGCGGAGACCTTGATCACCAAACTTGCCCAAAGTGATGCATACTCGGGTAATCACTATGATCGGTCCACCAATGCCGTGACTACTAGTGCGGGTGATGATAAGATCAAGGAACTCAATGAGAAGATCGAGAAATTGTCGCGAGCCTTAGGGAACACCCAAAAGCATGTGTCTTTTGTGGATGAACAAAGCCAAGGAGCTCCAACAGAAACTTACTATGAGACTTGTGCAACGGAGGGGCAAGAGGATTGTAGCTAGGTTAACAACTACAAGCCGTTCAACCAATCCCACCCCAACCTTTCTTACCGGAGCACAAATGTCGAGAATCCCCAAGACCAAGTTTACCCGAGCCAAAACCAACCCTTTACCCCCAAGACCTCAAGGCACGGCCTATGCTTCTAAACCCCAAGGGAACTATAACCAAGGGCAGAATGCTAACCAAGGAAACTTCCCGAGAGGAAATAATTTCCAAGGTGGTTCTTCGGGCAACAAGGATCTTTATACCTTGTTAGCTAGTATGCAATCCGAGGTCACGAAGATACGTCTAGAGAACTAAGAGTTCCAAAAGGAAACTCGGGCCGAATTCTGCGTGGCATATGCTCGTCTCGACCATCTTGAATCTTCTCAAGCCTCTATTTCAAAGCAACCAACGAGCTCTTTTCCCTCTAAGCCCGAGCAAAACCTAAAAGCCCAATGTAATACTATCTTGAAAGTAGCTCCATCTCTACTCGAGGAAGCCGAAGAAGAGATCCAAGAGTCCGCTTTGTCTATTGAATCCCCTTTGGTCGGTAGGTTCAAGACACTCACCAAGCTTGCTGATCCCGGGAAATTTGTGATCAATTTCTCTTTCAATGGTCACTATGTGGAGGATGCCCTTTGGGACTCCGGTGCTCTTATCAATGTTATCTCTTGGGATATGGTTCAAGAAATTAGTATTAAAGGAATGAAGACTTGCTCTACTCTCGTCTCTTTTGGGGACTCTTCAACCAAATCTACAATGGGCATCATCGAAGACTTCCCGGTCCTTGTTTGAATGAGATTGGTGCCCACGGACTTTCTTGTCCTCGACATGGTTAGGTCTCAGAAACAGAATATTATCCTTGGCTCACCATTTCTCACGACCGTCGGAGCCCAAATCGACTATGTCACAAAGACGGTGGTTCTTAAGAATGTCGATGAGGAGTATGTCTATCGCGCAAAGCCGCATAAGAGTCAATGCTTTGGTACAATCACTACATGTGGTTCTAGCATCATGAATGCAACTCCGCCAAAGTCTCTTAATGACTCCACTCCCGACAACTTCACTCTCAAGGACACAAACGATCCGAAGTAGATGCTGCCTCAACCAGTTGATAAGTTACTTCTCGCTACCAAGACACCTCTCAAGACCGTGATAGAGCCAGTCATTGCTCCACTAGCTCAGGATTCGAAGCCTACGCATGATCCTTGTGACCACCGCAAGTCCGACCCACCCTCCCTCACCCTTAAACCGTTGAAGCTCGTCAACGGCAAGCTTACTTGCAAGGTGACTTGTAAGGGGGGGTCGAAAACAATTTCACACCGCTCGGATTCTCTTTCCCGAGCAACATGACATCGTTGTGATCACAAGTAAGATGGCTCAAGCATTTGGAATTAAACCCGGTGATAGCGGTCCTTACCACCAGCTTCCTCTCCCGCTATCCCACCTCCTCGATGCTTAGTATCCTTTGATTCCGTCAAGCTAGTGACGTTAAACAAGCACACTTGGGAGGTATTCCCATGTTTATCCTTGTATATAGCTTTGTTTCGTTTTTCCTTGCTTGTTTTTGCGTTGTTTTCAGGTATTTAGGATACAATCGGTCAAAGGAACATTTGCGGGACCAAATGGGATAGGTTTGGGGGAGATAAGCCGAAAAATATGAAGGTAAGTATCTCTGTCTCACCATATCGGGTGTTACCCGATATGAGTGCCCGATATACGTGGACAGAGAACCGAGCAAAACCCATCTCTCACCATATCGGGCGTTACCCGATATGGGTGCCCGATATGGCGAGACAAATCAGTTATTTCCGGTTTATTCTGGTTATTTCCGGTTTAGCTCTTCATTAATCTTCTGGTTATTTCCGGTTTAGTTCAAACTCTTCTTCTTCCTTTCTCTTTGCCGATTTCTTCACCATTTTTACTCAATCCATCAACTTGATTCTCTCTCAATACTTCACCAAAACCTTTGATTCTTGTTGCAAATTGCTTAGAACTTGATTCTAATTCATCCTCTCATCTCAAACTCCAAGGTATCAAACTCTTACTCTCTCTCTACTTGGTGATTTTTCAAGGAATTTGGTTTTCACTATCCCTTTGATTTTAATGGTTTAGACACTTGGAATTGGCCTTAATAGTTGTTTGAGAGTTGGGTAATGTCATAGTACTGATTTCCTTGGTAGTTTTCATTGGTTTTGATGGGAAAATTGAAGTTTTTGAGAATTTTGATTTTGGCTCTTGAATAGTAACGAATTTGGAGAAATTTTTTATGGATTTGGTTGGTTCCTTGCTCATTAGATCATTGTTGGATTGGTGAATGTGTCTTGCCTAATAGGAATTGTTATCTTGGTCTAACACTCACAAGTTTGTGAAATTCTCTTTGAAAAACAAGAGTTTATGATGTCCTTACTCTAGCTTTGTTCTTGATGGTTTTATAGGTGTTGATTCATGTTGTGGTTGTTGTCTAATCTTATGGATGGGTGTGTATTGTTATAAACAATCTCTTATTCTCCAAATTTGCTTCTTGTAGGTACTATGGACACAAGAAGCAAAGGTAAAGCAAAGGGAAAGCAAAGGCAACACAAGGGGGAAGTTCTACACAACCTCCTCCTACCAAGAAGAGAACGAGAAGAGAACCCACTCCACCACCCCGATCTCCTCCACCTCCACCAAGCCCAAAACAGCCTTCACCGGACGATCAACCACCGGAAAGTTGGAGTGACGAGCAAAAAGCCAATTCATGGCTATGAGGAAGATGACATTCCTCCCCACTCGGTTCCTCTCGGACGCATTTCTCGAGGAGTTGGGAGTGAAGAACCCGGTCTTGATCTTATTGTGGGAAATGGGGCTCGGGAAGCTTTCACTGATGGAGTATTACTCACTCCCGGAGTAGACTCGACAGTTCTTAGCCACCTTGACGGTTATATATCCAAGCTCGAAGAGGAGGAGCGCTAGGAATGTTACCTTATCATTTAAGATCGATGGAGACGTCTACGAGCTTATGATAAAGAAAGTGTGTGAAGCTTATGGGTTCTACGACAACCACAAGCCCAAATTCCCCGACTTCGATGATGCGACCAAGTTTTGGAACCTTATAGGAGATGATCAACCTTTTGTGAAAGCTCGGTCAAAGGCATCTTCTCTTAGGAACCCGGTTTGTGGCTTGCTCATCGGTTCATGGCATGCACGATTTTTTCGAGGATGGATCTCGAAAAGGTAAAAAATGATGAGCTTTGCCTTCTCTTTCAAGGGCTCAAGGAAAAGGTGTCCGATGCGGACGGGTTGTACCTCAATGACCCGTTTGACAATGATGTTAACCTCGGGTGTGTGTTTGCTAATGAGTTGGCAAACCACAAGAAGCGGGCGTTACCCACACCTTTGCCTCGACCTACTTCGAGTGTCAGTGGGATCTTGGTTCCTTTGTTCCTCAAAGCTAGAGTGCCTATTCTACAGTACTATGCGTACCCGCGAATGGAGTACATTGACTTCGCGGCTCTCATTGTGGCCCACGCCCTCAAGGTGGACAAAGAAGATGGGAAATTTGTGTATATGTTCAAGGATGCTCAAAGGCGGGACACTAACGTTCTATTGCCAAACCCCGCCATAGCCAACGACCGCACCCAAGCCAACATCGAGTTCCACTATGGATAACTCCTAGCACCGGAGGATGCGAAAGAGGACAAGAATCTATGGAGGATCAGCCCGAGCCACACCAACCCGCGCCATAATAACAAGGAGGACAAACCTTGGAGCAAATGTTTGGTTACATGAGGCTTTAACCAATTCCGTACGAGCCAACGACCGACCTCGAGAGGTTCTTCTTCGCTCAATATGCCACCCAAGATCGGTTCAACCAAATGGTGATGATGAGATTCGACGAGTATGACCGCTTGACGGGACGAGTACTGGCTCACCGCAACACCAACACACCGGACTTCACGAAATCTTCGGAGTACGGGACTCCCGCTCAAGACGACACCAACCCAACCGGCCCATCATCTTCTCAAACTCCTCCTTTCTAGTTTCTGAAAGTACCTTCTAAAACATTTGTATTCAATATTTGCATTCACATTCGGCTTCTTTTTTTTTTTTGTCCTCTCTTCTAGATTTAAATATTTATCAAGACGGTAAAGTTTAAGTTTGGGGGAGGGACCTAGTAGCTAATGACTATCTTAGTTTTGTTGTTTTCTTTATTTGCATCAACATTTCATCTTTTATAAAATTCGTAAAATTTTTTAAAAAATTCGAAAAAACAAAAAAGATTTTTCTTTCTTTTAGCATAGAGTTCGTGTCATTTTGCTTGTTCATTTTAGGGTGCATTGCATTTACCATAAGGGACAATGATGAGATTGCTTAGAAATGCTAGATCCTTAAATTTGCTTGATCAATTGTTTAGTAGCGCTAGTTGTTCACTAGGGAATTTGCGAAAAACTTGACTTTCGCATCTCGACCACATAGTCTATATTGTGATACGAGTTTGACTTGAAAGTCTTCCCTAGTTTATTTAGATATTAATATTGACTAGTTTTCTCATCCATGGCTATTTGATCAACTTGTGGATTACCTCAAAATAATCAAGTCAGCTTATCTTTTTTACCACTGTCTAATGACTTGGTTAGCCACCTTCATCTTTAAGGTTGGTTATCATCCCCACCCCAAAGAACCTTAACCTCCTTTCAAGCCAACATTACTCTTGTGTGGTAGGCCTTTTCACACTTGCATAATCATGTTTAAAAGCTTTTGAGATTCGAAGTGACGAGTAACTTTCTTCCGTTAAGAATTAGTCGCATTGGCTAATTTAGGAGGGTTGGGAAATTGTTAGTCACTTGTAAAAATGTGTATTTTAGAATGGTTGTTCATAAGAAAGAGTATGGGCTAAGAGTAAGTTTGGGAGGGGGGGTGAGAGAGAAAAAAAAGAGTGAAAAAGGTGAGGAATGAGCCAAAAGAGCTATGAGCTTGAGAAATCCCAAGTGTTACCAAGAAACCCCTAGAGAGAGCACAAAAAAAAAAGCCTATACCCACCAAAAATTCTAAACATAACAATGTAAACCCCTTGTAAGCTAAAAAAGGCGAAAAGCCAAAAAACTAAGTGAAAAATAGAAAAGAAAGGGTTGAAAAGAGTGGAAGAAAAAGGCTAGATTATTACAAATAAAAGCTCTCTAGGTGGTTAGTCATATTGAGAAAGGGAAAGGAATCAACAAAAGAGTGAGAGGTTGAGAGAAATGAGTATTGTTGAGAGTTGGGAACGGGTAGAACGGAAGAAAAACTCGTAACATCAATATTTGTTCTCTCGATTGTTTTTAGGCTATGAGTTATGTTTATCTTGAGATAAGTCACTAAGCATTAATCTCCACTAAAACCAATGAATCCTTTATCCTTACCAAGCTAAAATTGTTGATCACTTGTCCATTTTTGAGACCGCGCTTGAACACCTCAATGAATGTTAAAGGGAAGACCGATTTGAAGCTTGTTGATGCATTATAGAAGATGTGCTATACTTGTTTGAGCATGAATGAGTGGAGTGTTCCCTTGCGAAAAGCTAGCATTACTTTGAATTGGTCATGAATGTTTAAGGATGTTTACAATGATTGCTTTGAGTCCCTACCTTCAAACGATTACTTCGCCTTGATTTTTGATTGTTTGCTTGCAGACAAGCAAATATTAAGTTTGGGGAAGTTGATAAGTGGTATTTTGTGCATGTTTTCACCCCCTTTTTACATATCTTTTAGCATTGTTTCTTATGCATTTGTGTTAGTTTGTTGCATATTTACTCACTTTGAACATCTTAGCTTGCATTTAGCACTTTAGCTTGCATTCTTGCATTTGCATTGCATATTTGCATGGTTTAGTACTTTTGGAGCTAAATGGACATTGAGGATGCTTGAGGATCAAATCGATGAGCATGTGAGCATAGAGTGAAGTCAAGGAAGTGAAGAAAGCAAAGATCGAGTCCTCTGTCTCACCATATCGGGCACCACCCGATATGGATGCCCGATATGAGTGGTCAGAGAAGAGCACGAGTGAAGAAAGAAATCCATGTGCGTCCATATCGGGCACCACCCGATATGGATGCCCGATATGAAGCACCAGAAGATGGCTTGCTCGGGAACAAATTTCCCATCTCACCATATCGGGCATTGCCCGATATGGGTGCCTGATATGGTGAGCAGGCGGATCCTTATCTTCTTTCGTTGACCTTATCTTAATCTCCTTTGACCAAACTCTTATCTTATCCTTCAAATACCTATTTGCTGTCATTTTTGTAAAATAAGGTGGATTTTTATCCTAATCTCTTTTAGAGAAGAACACAAAAACTCTCTCTTCTTGTAACCTTGAGATCATGATCTTTATGCTTAAGGATTTGATATTTGAGTTTTCACAAACCTCTATCTTATCTTTATTATTTTTTATTATGATTTCTTTGATTATTTTCTTTATGGATTTCTTGGTCATGAGTGAGTAGTCACCTCATTGGTTTATGGGTAATGGTAGATTTATGCATGAATAGATTAGATTTGATTGGAAATGGTTAGTCTTTAAGGAAAGCTAAACTCTAATGATCATTAATGCTTTTCTCACATGAGAGATCATGGAGGAATGATTTAGGTTTCAACACATCCAAAAAGTGTTTGTTGAAATGCTTGAATGAATTAGTGGTTTAGCTTTACCTTGGTTCACCTTAGCTTCTTGTCTTATTAAAGATGTCCCTTTTTTAGAGATCAATAGGGCATAGATCTTAGACATCTTCTCATCTTGTTGTTTGGAAAGCTTGTATCCAAGGCTTGCCTTGTGATTGTTCTTTAAAGCTATCTCTTGTGGGAGACCAATGGAGAATAAATCTTTAGCTTTTATATAACAAAATGCTTGATGATTGCTTGAATAGATGAGATGTCTTTTAATGCTTGTTTCATTAAACATGTTAGTCATAGGTTGTTATTGCTAGTCTCTTGTGAGAGATCAATGGAGACTAGTTGTTTATCATCTATTCTTGTTTCCAAATGGTTGGGACATGATATGATACTTGATTGAAATTGACATGTGTTTATCTAGTGTACACCTTGTATGCTCGAGAGAGAGTAAGGTACCTAGTGGTATATTGGACTCGTTCTTAAACTTGATCATTATCTGTTGATGGTTAAGATCATGGCACCAAGAGATTGGGTCAAGCTACACATAGTAGTCCTTTGCCTTGGATTGTTCCTCATTTGTGAACGACTAACCAATTACAAGGTCTATGTTATTCATGCATGATTCGTTATTGCCATTACCCGAAGGCAAATATCTTCCCTTTATTGAGTTTGCTTAAGTCTAGATTCATATTTATCGTTAAGTCATTTATTTGCTTGTTTCATTTCTTGTTTGTTATTTGTTTGTTACTTGTTTGAAACCTTCTTGATCGCTTTAGCATAGTAGAATTGTAATGTACTCAAAGTGCTAATCTCCTCCTTGCTTGGATTGATACCCTATCACTACACTACAAAGCTCTTCGGAGACTTGTATGCATAGCACTATAGGTCTTTGATATCTCCACCGTGACAAATTCGACATCAATCTTCTCCCTCCTCCTTTCGGGATCGCGGGTAGTAGCAGGTCGTGGACCTTCCTCTCGATTAATATGGAGTTCTTGTACCCTCTTGGGTGTTGGTCCTCCTCGTCTGTCAGGAGGAGGAGGAGGAAGCTGAGTAGAATTTGGAATCCGAGATGTATGCGCGGGCGTCTTAAACCCTTCTCCGTAGAAGTTCAGGCAGCTCTGAACGTTGGTTGGGACTCGTCTCGGGGGCTTCCTCGTCCCGGTGAGCTGGGAGGATATAGTATTTAGCTGATTGAGGATGTTGAGGTTCGTCTCCTCATGTCGCGCGGCTCTCTGGGTGAGATCGGCTATTGTTGCCGCGACAGCTTCCGGATTCACCTTGGTACGAGCGACTCCTTGTTTGTCCGTAATGGTTCGCGTGATGGTGAGCGGCGGAGCCGTCTCGGGTTGTTAATGATTTCCAACAGGGGTCTGTTGTTCTTTCGACATCGTCTTTGCTAGAGATTTGGTTCGTGAAAAAGTCTTCGGGTCCCCATGGTTGGCGCTAAATTATGTGGGTAAAAGCACACACAATCAATACTTGTTCGGGATTCTTCGAGGGGATCACGAACGGATTGATTTGGACACAAACACAAGATATATAAGCGAATAGCTGTTTGTATTGATTTGAGTAAGCAAAGTCTTTCCTAGCAAAAGTGTTTTAGGGTTCTTAGGCTAGAAAGAGATGATCTAACAAGTTTAACCTAATGAGCTATGTATACAAGATTATGTCGACTTAACGATAAGTTAAACTCCTAAATCTTCTCATATCTTCCTGATCCTTCTTGCCTTTTTCTCCTTTAGGTCGGCTCGTCCTGCTTGACACACGGGCTTGGGCCTTCTCGACCTTCGATGAATATGGGGCTGATTGGTGTATTGTTCGGCCCAACTATTCAGCATGTCCAGATATTGCGTTTGATGATGAACTCAGCCTTCAGGAGTAGGAAAGAAGTGTGTGCCGAGGAAATGATCCAGTTTATGTCCTCGGTGCAATATACAAGGTAGGGAACTGTCAAGGACACGATTTAGCTTATGTTCTCGGCACGATAAGTAAAGAGAACGATGATGAGGTCATGATTTAGTTAACGACCTCGGCACATGTAAGTATAGTGTCGGCCAAAGTGGTGACTCACTTAGACCACATCGGAATTTCTCAGCGTATATGTTGATGAGGTCATGTCTCAGTAGACCTCGGCGGAGTCGTCTTAGACTTAGTCATTTTTCCTCGATTGCGACCTTGTAAATGTAAGAGGGGATATTTGACCCCCACACACGTCATGTCGCTAGTTTGAGTAGCAAACTTGATAAAGTTTTCATTATTTAGTTGATTAACCAGAACCCTGAATGCACAAAATAACTTTTATTAGCATTATAATGCCAAATCTAGAAACCAAAGGAATCTATAATCGGGTGTATTCCTGATAAGGTGGACATCTTGATCAACAAAATTATTCCTTAACTTAGCAGTATCCCCTTAGCCTGTGTGAATATCCAATAAATCAAAAATAAGATCACAACATTATAAAGACCATTCTTTAACCAATGAGCTCTCTAGCATACATAAAGGTCCAATCATTCAACCGAACACTTGTTGATTTACCAACCAATTTGTTTCCTTAACTCCTTCACTACAAGTTCAGTTCCTAAAATAATGCTTCTCCACGCAAAATAGGGTTTATAGCCTAAGACAACATTTAGGTTCTCAGTCTTTGAGTAATACCTACTCTTAAAAAACCTAGAGAAAAGGAAAAGAGAGTTAGAAATAAGCTTACAAGATGTTTAGCTAAAAAGCTTGATTAAAGGCTTGAATATCTTTGAACCTAATACCCCCATTTTCCTTACATAGGCAGAGCCTTTCCTAGCTTACTCAATGAATCGTTTTGAAAATCTCCTAAGAAATCCCGCCGAGAAGAGGCCATAGTTTAAGTTACACTATCAGAAGTAGAGTTTGGGAGTGTAAAACAACTCATGGCATAAACTAGTAAAACTAAAACTACAACTTTAATCAAAATCTCTTTACCCCCCATAAGCAAGAAGCCTAATCAACCATTTAGATAATCTTCCTTTCAAACAAGCCACTAAAACATTCAAGGAGTCCTAAATATTAACTTAATCCTCTTTCATGGATAGGCATGGGAAAAATATCTGGAACCGAAGTACCGAGCCGAATAAATGGAATTGAACCCAAACCCGAACTCAGAAAATATCCGTATGGATCATAGATTTTTGTACCCAAAGAACCGGAACCGAGCCGAGAACCGAATGGGTACCCGAAATACAATGTTATATTATCTATATTTAAAGTTGGCATAACCTAGTTATGCAAAATTGCAATTATAAATTCGAAGCTATAAATTACTTTTCGATCAAAATAATTGAAATATCCAAAATATACAAACTTATTAGCGTTATTTATCAAAATTTAACCAAAATTTATTCAAATTTAATCCTTTTTAATGATTTTCGGGTACTCGGAACCGAACCAAACCTGACCAGGAACCGAAGAAATGCCTGAATGGATCATTTGGTCTTATAACTGAAAGAGTCGATACCCAAAAGATCCGACCCAAACCCAAATAGGCACCCGAACGCCCATGCGTAATTGTGGATATCTAAATGTTCTTAATATCATTATGAACTTCTATATGAACATTATAACCAAAAGTAATAGTCGATTTTTTAAAATTGATGACCTGACATGATACAAAGTTATGTCTTCAAAATTTGGTAAATGTGAAGACATTGATTTCTCTCTACCTTACAGATGAATAGGCTGATGTCTGCAAAGAGGAGATTGGGTATTGAAGGATCCTCATCTTGAAACTGAATACTATTAATCCTCTGATTGAGTTCAACTTTTCCAAGTAAGTGAAATAGAGCCGATGTACAAATCACAAATAAGAACCTTTTCGAGTTTTTTTCACTCTGCCATAAACAACACTATTAATGTTAAAAAGAATACTCGACTGTAGAAATCTCACCAGATCCACCCATTGAGAGCTAAAACCAGTTGCCAACAACAACTTTTCCAAAAATAAAACTTCATCATATCCCATCATAAGCCTTACACATATGTGTCTTTACAATCATAAACTCCATAGAAACCCGAGAATGAGTTCTCAAGGTATTTACTATCTCATATGCCACTAAAATGTCATCATTAATAAACCTTTCAGAATAAAAGCAGGTATCATACTTAGTATTTGTTTTCTTAGGTTTGAATTAATCTAGAATTGAATAATAATTGTAAGTTTGTAACTAGGCATGGGGCTTTTAACCTAACCCGAAACCCGAACCTGACCCAAAAAATGGAACCCAACCCGTCCCCGAACAGACAGAATATTTGAAAGGGTTCTAAACTTTATATACAAAAAACCGAATCTGAAGCGAACCGAAAACCAAACGGGTGCCCAAAAATATCCTACATACAATTTTTTTTTTTTTGTCAATAATAATCTGGTGACACAGTGACAACCATAGCACAATCGCTAGACTACAAATCCTGGTCATCCAAAATACAGTTATATACCTAAAATAGTAATTATATTTAAAGTTAATATAACATATTTATTCAAAATCATAATCATCATTCAAATATCCATAATAACCAAAATATACTAATTTATTAGTTATATTTATCAAAATTTAATAACATTTTTTAAAAACTTAACCCATTTTTATATTCTTTTAACATTGTTCGGATAACCGAACCTGAACCGAACTGGAATGATACCGAACAAACCCGATCTTAAAATTGGAAAAATTCTAACGAGTTACCAAAAACCCAGAAGGCCGAATAAACCAACCCGAAGAGAACGGCCCCGAAGTCCCAAGCCTTATTGTAGACAATCAAGCAAATAGGGGATACTGAAACGGGCCCAAAAAGAAGGCCTTGTAACTCCAACTGAATGTATGTGTAAATATTGTTCTTCAACCTCCTCTCGATTCTTGATTTTACACCCTAACTCGAACCCCCTCCGTAGATTTTGTTTCGTCTCTTTATAATTCCAAAATCGAAGGCAGCAACACTACTCTCTGGGGTTTCTTCTTCGTCTTCTACTTCGTCACACAAGCGAAGCAGGTATATACTCTCATCCGCTTTTGCTATCTCGGGTGGGTATTGGGTTCTCTGATCTGAGTGATTTGGAATTGATTTCTTGGGGTTTGTAGCTGATTAAAATAGCGGACGCTGGAGCAGTTTAATGGCGGCCGAGAGATCATCGAGTATGCCTTCACGACTGCGGCAGCTCCTATCCGGCGAAGGCTCTATGGGACCTTCTATTAAACTCGACGCTGAGCCTGTAAGTTCATTGTACTAGGGTTTTTTTTGTCAAACTATGATCTGCTTTGGAGCCTTGTGTTCAATGTTGGTCTCATAAACATGGTCTATTCCCTACCCTTTTATCTACGTCGCAACCCTAACAAGTTTCACTCTTGCTTACAGCCTCCTGATATCAAATTGTTTATCGACAAAGTAATCCAGAGCCCACTCTCAGATATTGCAATACCTCTCTCCGGTTTTCGGTGGGAGTACAGTAAGGTTATATCTGCTAGACTATCTCTAATATTCTGCTTTTTCTTTTCCACTCTGGGGATTTCTCACACCATTCATATTATTCCAGGGGAACTTTCATCACTGGACACCGCTCTTTCTTCATTTTGATAAATACTTCAAGACATATTTATCAAATAGGAATGACACTCTTTTGTCCGATCATATTCTAGAGGATGATGACCCCTTTCCAAAGCACACTGTACTTCAAATACTTAGGGCAATGCAGATCATTCTGGAAAACTGTCCCAACAAATGTTCATTTGATGGTTTAGAGGTATGCTGGTTTATTTTTAAGTCTTTTTTAGATCTCTATTATGACCCCATTAACCTAAATGCTATGCTTTCTACTAACTAGTCCTACATCTTTGATTTTGCAGCACTTTAAACTCCTACTCGCTTCCACCGATCCAGAGGTTCTCATTGCAGCTCTCGAAACTCTTTCAGCGCTTGTGAAAATTAGCCCATCTAAGCTCCACAGGAGCGGAAAGTTGGTTGGATGTGGTTCAGTAAACAGCTTTCTACTCTCTATTGCCCAAGGCTGGGGTAGCAAAGAGGAAGGATTGGGTTTGTATTCTTGCGTTGTGGCTAACGAGAAAAATCAGGAAGAAGGTTTGAGCTTATTTCCGTCTGACTTGGAAAATAATCAGGGTGAAGCAGATTATCGGATTGGCTCCACTGTGTATTTTGAGTTGCATGGACACAGTGCCCAGAGAATAATTGATGATAGAAGTGCTAGTTCTTCTTCAATGGTAATACACATACCTGATTTACACATGAGGAAAGAGGAAGATCTGGTGTTAATGAAGCAGTGTATAGAGCTTCACAATGTTCCTCCGGAGCTCAGATTCTCTCTACTGACCCGAATTAGATATGCTCATGCTTTTCGTTCTTCCAGAATATGCCGATTGTATAGCAGGATCTGCCTACTTGCGTTTATTGTTCTTGTTCAATCGAGTGATGCTCAAGACGAACTTGCCTCCTTCTTTGCAAATGAACCTGAGTATACAAATGAATTGATCAGAATTGTCAGATCTGAAGAACCTATCCCTGGAACCATTAGAACTCTTGCCATGCTTGCATTGGGAGCGCAATTGGCTGTATACTCGGCCTCTCATGATCGGGCCAGGATTCTTAGTGGATCCAGCATCAGTTTTGCTGTAGGCAACAGAATGATCCTTCTTAATGTGCTTCAGAAAGCTGTTCTATCTTTGAAGATGTCAAGTGATCCTTCATCAATTGCTTTTGTTGAGGCACTACTCCAGTTTTATTTGCTTCACATTGTTTCATCATCGTCTTCTGGAAGCACTATAAGGGGGTCAGGAATGGTTCCAACATTTCTCCCTCTTTTAGAGTATGCTGATCCAAGCCACATGCATCTTGTATATTTGGCTGTCAAAGCACTACAAAAGCTCATGGATTATAGTAGTTCAGCCGTACCTTTGCTCAGGGATCTTGGGGGAGTAGAGCTTTTGTCTCGGAGGTTAGAGGTAGAGGTTCATCACATTCTTGGGATGCCTATAGAGAGCGACAATGATATGGTAGTCGGTGAATCCGTAAAAATAAATGGTGATCAGTTGCTATCCCGAAAGAGGCTCGTCAAGGTTCTTCTAAAGTCCCTTGGTTCTGCTACATATACTCCTGGAAATGCTAATAGGACTCAAAGTTCTCACGAGAGTACCTTGCCTGCCACGTTGTCTTTAATATACAAGAATGCAGATAAATTTGGTGGTGATATATATTACTCTGCTGTCACAGTTATGAGTGATATTATCCACAAAGACCCCACATCTCTTACATCCCTTTTTGAAGTGGGTCTCCCTGAAGCATTTTTGTCTTCAGTTGTGTCAGGAATACTTCCTTCTTCAAAGGCACTTACATGCATTCCAAATGGCTTGGGTGCAATATGTCTCAACAGCAGAGGACTGGAGACAGTAAAAGAAACTTCAGCGTTGCGTTTCCTCGTCGATGTATTTACCAGCAAGAAGTATGTTCTAGCTATGAATGAAGCTGTTGTTCCGTTTACGAATGCCGTGGAAGAGCTTCTGCGTCATGTGACATCTCTAAGAGCCATGGGTGTTGACATAATCATTGAAATTGTGAATAAAATTGCATGCTTTGGAGAGAGTGGTTCTTCATCATCCTCTGTGAATCTGACTGAAAGTACTGCAATGGAAATGGATTCAGATGTTAAGGAAACTTCTGGTGTCAGTCATGAGCAGTTCATTCAACTCTGCATCTTTCATCTGATAATTTTGCTCCATAGAACAATGGAAAATTCTGAGACTTCTCGTCTCTTTGTGGAGAAGTCTGGTATAGAGGCCTTACTTAAGCTTCTTTTACGACCTAGCATTGCTCAGTCTTCTGAAGGGATATCTATTGCCTTACATAGCACCATTGTCTTTAAGGGTTTTACGCAACATCACTCTTCTTCTCTTGCTCGTGCGTTTTGTTCTTGTCTTCGTGACCAATTGAAGAAAGCTTTAGAAGGACTGCAAGATCTTCCAGGGACATTCTTACTAGATCGAAAGCTTCCTCCAAATTCAGGAATTTTTTCTTCTCTTTTCCTTGTGGAGTTTCTTCTGTTTCTAGCTGCATCAAAGGATAACCGTTGGATGAGTGCATTGCTTTTGGAGTTTGCGAATGGAAGCAAGGATGTTCTGGAGAACATAGGGCATTTGCACCGTGAAATTCTATGGCAAATAGCATTTCACGAGGGTGCCATGCTGGAAAGTCAAAATGAAAAAACAGTTTCTTCTCCTGAGTTGGAGCAAGCAGATTTGGGTATACATGCTATGGAAGGACAAAGGTTCAATTCTTTTAGACAGTTCCTTGATCCATTATTTCGGAGGAGGACGGCAGGATGGAGCGCAGAATCTCAATTCTTTGATTTAATAAATCTATACCGTGATCTTGGACGCGCACCAACTGGCTTTCAACCAAGACAAATTACTGATGGCCCCTCTAGTTTATCTGACGTTTCTGGTAAAAAAGAACATGAAAGAGATGGATCCTATTATACATCATGCTGTGACATGGTGAAGTCACTCTCCTTCCACATCACCTACGTATTCCAAGAGTTGGGAAAGGCAATGCTCCTCCCATCTAGGAGGAGAGAAGATACGATCAATGTTTCTCCGTCATCTAAATTAGTTGCCGCAAGTTTTGCTTCAATCTCCCTGGATCACTTAAATTTTGGAGGCCATGAGGTTGTTCCTGAGGCATCAGTGTCAACTAAATGCCGCTACCTTGGCAAGGTTATTGACTTCATTGATGCTATCCTTCTTGACAGGCCTGATTCGTGTAATCCAGTTCTCATAAATTGCTTTTACAGCCGGGGGTTGTTTCAGACGGTTTTGACAACATTTGATGCTACCAGCCAACTTTTTTTCACAATAAATAGGAATCATTCATCTCCGATGGAGACTGATGATATTAGAGGAAAGCAAGATGAAAAGAAAGATTCAGATTATGCGTGGATATATGGTCCACTGGCTAGCTATGGTAGGCTCATGGACCATTTGGTCACGTCATCATTTATCTTGTCACCATTCACAAAACACCTGCTGGTTCAACCCGTAGAAAGTGGGAATATTCCACTTCCTCAGGATGCTGAGACATTTGTGAAGATCCTCCAGTCAATTGTGTTGAAAGCTGTACTTCCTGTTTGGACTCATCCACAGTTTACAGAATGTAGTTATGATTACGTTACTTCACTCATTTCCATCATCAAGCATGTGTATTCTGGAGTCGAACTGAAAAACCTAGGAAGCAGTGGTAATGCTCGTGTAGCAGGTCCACCTCTCAATGAAACAACCATTTTGACAATTGTGGAGATGGGTTTCTCCAGATCCAGAGCAGAAGAAGCCTTGAGACAGGTTGGATCAAACAGTGTTGAGTTGGCTATGGAATGGTTGTTTTCCCACCCAGAAGAAATCCAAGAGGATGATGAGCTTGCTCGTGCTCTTGCAATGTCCCTTGGAAGTTCTGAATCTGATACGAAGCATAATGTTGCAGATGAAACTCGACAACCAATTGAAGCAGAAATGGTCTCATTGCCACCTGTTGAAGAACTTATAACAACATGTACGAAGCTTTTGCAGATGAAAGAACCCCTTGCTTTTCCTGTTAGAGACTTACTTGTCTTGATATGCTCAGAAAACAATGGGGAACACCGATCTAGTGTTATTTTGTGCCTTCTTAACCGGATTAAGGATTGCTGTTCTGTGTTCAATGACACAGAGAACAATCTGCTCTCTGCTCTGCTGCATGTACTTGCTTTGATTCTACATGAAGATGGAGGTTCGCGTGAAGTTGCTTTGAATGCTGGTATTGTTAGACTTGTATGTGATATACTTTCACAGTGGGAATCTTGTAATACTGATAAAGAGAAAGTCGAAGTTCCAAAGTGGGTGACGACAGGGTTTCTTGCCATTGATAGGCTGCTACAGGTGGATCAGAAACTAAATACTGAGCTTATAGAAGAATTGAAAAAGGATGAGACATCTCTCGCCATTGATGAGAGCAAGCAAGACAAGCTCCAGTCTGTGTTCGGCTCTCCACAGCTTGTTGATGTTGATGATCAAAAGAAGCTAATTGAGATTGCTTGTACCTGTATCAGGAATCAGCTTCCTTCCGAGACAATGCATGCTGTACTACAGCTCTGTTCTACATTGACGAGGAAACATTCTATTGCCGTCTGTTTTCTTGATTTTGGAGGTGTACAGGCACTGCTTTCTCTGCCGAGTACTAGTCTCTTTCCGGGGTTTGACTGTGTTGCTGCTAGTATTATCCGTCACGTCCTTGAAGATCCACAAACGCTTCAGCAAGCGATGGAATCTGAGATAAAGCTTGCACTTGCAACACTTTCCAACAGGCACGCAAATCCAAGAATCTCTCCACGCAATTTTCTGTTGAACGTAAATTCCGTAATATCTCGGGATCCAGTGACTTTTATCCAAGCTGCACGCTCAATATGCCAAGTAGAGATGGTTGGTGAAAGACCTTACATCATATTAGTGAAAGAAAAGGAGAAATCGAAAGACAAAGAGAAGGATAAGGACAAAGCTGAGAAAGAAAAATCCCAGCCCTCTACTGAAGAGAAGTTGGCAACCATTTCTTCCCCTGGGAACACCAAGGCACCTAAATTTCACCGAAAGCCTCCCCAGTCCTTCACTGGGGTTCTTGAGCTGCTTCTGGATTCTATCTGTAATTTTGTTCCGCCTCCAAAAGATGACATGGTAGAAGGTGATTCAACTTTAGCTGACATGGATATTGATCTTGCCTCCTCGACAAAGGCGAAAGGGAAAGCCGTTGTCGCTACACCTGAAGAAAAGGAAACTAATTCACAGGATATGTCAGCTTCGCTGGCTAAAATTGTTTTCATTCTGAAGTTTTTGAGTGAGATGCTGTTAATGTATTCCTCGTCAATCCATTTGATACTTCGGAAAGATGCTGAAATTAACAGTCTCAGGGGTCCTCAACAGAAAAGTGGTGGTGGGATATTTCATCATATTCTTCACAAGTTTATTCCACACTCGAGGGTAAAAAAAGAAAAGAAATCGGATAGTGATTGGCGGCAAAAACTGGCTAGTAGGGCTAATCAGTTTTTAGTGGGCGCATCTGTTCGATCAGCTGAAGCTAGGAAGAGGATATTTTCTGACATTGGCAGTATCTTTAATGACTTCATAGATACGTGCGATGGGTTTAGACCACCAGGTAATGAGATACAAATTTTAATTGATCTGTTGAGCGATATGCTGTCAGCTCGGTCACCTACTGGGTCACATATATCTTCAGAAGCTTCTGCTACTTTTGTGGATACTGGATTGGTCAAGTCTCTTACTCGCACTCTTGAAGTTTTTGACTTGGACAATATAGAATCTCCCAAAGCTGTAACTGGAATCATAAAAGTCTTGGAGTTGGTGACAAAGGAGCATGTCCATTCAGCTGATTTGAACTCGAAGGATGAAAATGCAAACAAGTCATCTGATGATACTCAGTCAGGAAGAGGAGATACCACTGTTGATGCTTCTCAGGCAGGGGAAAGGATGCTTGGGTCCAATCAGGATTCCATGACAGCTGATCATGTGGCGAATTTTGGTGGTTCCCATACCTATGTTGGTTCGGAGGCTGTAACAGATGACATGGAGCATGATCAAGACTTGGATGGAGGTTTTGCTCCAGCTGAGGACGATTATATGCAAGAAGCAGCGGATGATACTAGGGGGCTGGAAAATGGGGTTGGGTCGATGGGTATAGAATTTGAGATGCACACCCACGTGCAGGAAAATCTTGATGGAGAGGAAGACGAGGAGATGTCTGGTGATGAGGGTGACGAAATAGATGAAGATGAAAACGATAATGAAGAAGAAGATGAGGAGGACAATGACGACTTGGAAGAGGATGATGTACATCACCTACCTCATCATGACACTGATCAAGATGATCATGAGCTTGATGATGATGAATTTGAAGAAGAAGTTCTGGTTGAAGAAGATGAAGAAGACGAAGATGATGAAGACCGGGTAATTCTTAGATTTGAAGATGGAATCAATGGGTTGAATGTTCTTGATCACTTAGAGGTTCTTAGAGATCATAGATTTTCTGATGAAACACTTCATGTGATGCCTGTTGAAGTCTTTGGCTCGAGACGTCAAGGACGAACAACTTCTATTTACAGCCTTCTTGGCAGAACTGGTGGTGCTACCCCTTCGCAGCATCCTCTTTTGTCAGGATCTCCATCATTACCGCAGTCGCAAAGTCAAACAGGTTCTGATTTTTGCACTTCCTTCACTTGCTTTTATTTTATGGTATATAGGTCACATTCTTTACCATTTAATCGTTCTGTTTTTATCAAGTCCGTCGCTTACAATATATTTGGAATGTTTATGAACATAATATTTCTTGTAAACAATTGACGTTGGAACCAGATTAATTTTTAGACTTGGCAGATTTTGTATTCCTGTTAGTCATTTTTAAAAAGATATCCTTCGTACTGTTTTGTTCCTGTTAATCACTTCATTAATCAAACCCCTTTTTTCTCTTTGTAGACAACATTCGTGACCTTGCTGATGGAGGTAGAAATTCCCACAGTAGTCCTGCACCACAACTGGATGCCATATTTCGATCTCTGAGGAATGGGCGGCAGGGGCATCGTTTGAATTTGTGGGCTGATGACAGTCAGCAAATTGTGGGATCTGGTGCTTCTACTTTACCACAAGGACTTGAAGACTTGCTTGTATCTCAGTTGAGACGACCCAGCTCTGATAAGCCTTTTAATCAAAATTCATCACTTTCGGAACACCAATCTCAGGATGAGAGTGGACCGTCACAGGAGGCAACCATCGGACCTGAAATTCCGGCTGAAAATGCCATTGATAATGGAGGTGCCAATGTTTCTGCACCCTCTATCATTTCGCTTGATGCCTCTGCTCGGCCTGATGATGCACGAGCCACTGCTACGGATGCTGTCTCAAGTTCACTGTCTCAGTCGGTTGAAATGCAATATGATTCAACTGTTCGGGATGTTGAAGCTGTGAGTCAAGAAAGCGGTGGGAGTGGGGCAACGTTAGGGGAAAGCCTCAGGAGTTTGGATGTTGAAATCGGAAGTGCTGATGGCCATGATGATGGCGCAGAAAGGCATGATGCACAGCCAGCTACGCGCTCAAGAAGGGCAAATTTGTCGCTTGTGCCATCTTCAGCTGGACGAGAAGTTTCTCTTTATAGTGTAACTGAGGTTTCTGAGAATTCGGGCCATGAGGCTGAGCAGGATAATCCTCCAGCAGAGCAACAAGTAAACAGGGATGTCGGTTCTGGCTCTATTGATCCTGCGTTTTTGGATGCTCTACCCGAGGAACTGCGAGCTGAAGTTCTTTCAGCTCAGGAAGGACAAGTGCCACAACCCTCTAGCAATGAACCACATAATTCAGGAGATATTGATCCTGAGTTTCTTGCTGCACTTCCGCCTGATATCCGAGCTGAAGTTCTGGCGCAGCAACAAGCGCAAAGGCTTAATCAGTCTCAGGAACTTGAAGGTCAGCCTGTTGAGATGGACACAGTTTCGATAATTGCAACATTTCCGTCTGAGTTGCGAGAAGAGGTATGAGTTATTGCCTTTTAACATCATTGCAATAAATAGAGTTTAAGTATATCCATCTAATCTTATTTATGTATTCAGGTGTTGTTAACGTCATCTGATGCTATTCTTGCAAATCTTACACCTGCGCTGGTTGCGGAAGCAAACATGTTGCGTGAAAGGTTTGCTCATCGATACCATAACCGTGCACTTTTTGGTATGCATCCAAGACTTCGTAGAGGGGAGCCATCGAGGCGAGGTGAAGGTGTCTTGTCTGGAAACGAGGGAGTTGCTTCTCGTAGGTCTGCTGCAAAGGTTATTGAGGCCGATGGAACTCCTCTAGTTAACACTGAGGCACTACAAGCAATGATCCGTGTTCTTCGGATAGTTCAGGTAGCTACCGGATGCATCTCTCACCTGACTTTGAGATTTAACTGCTATCACTTTTAGAACTCATTCGTATTTCTTTGTTCTGCAGCCTCTTTACAAGGGCCCTCTACAGAGGCTTCTGCTGAATTTATGTTCTCATGGTGAAACGAGGTTTTCATTAGTTAATACATTCATGGATATGCTGATGCTCGACACAAGGAAACCTGCTAATTACCCAGTTGTTTCCGAACCACCTTATCGTCTTTATGCATGTCAAAGCAATGTAACATATTCACGTCCTCAGCACTTTGATGGTATGCTTCTGTTTTAAACTTGATTCTGATTTGGCAATCTACTTACAGTTACAATGTTTTATGAGCTGTATGCGATCTGCTGTTCATAAATGAGAGCTAGAAGTTTCTTAGATAATTTTGTAATTTTGGTTATAGGGGTTCCTCCGCTAGTGTCTCGGCGTGTACTTGAGACGTTAACATATTTGGCTCGAAATCATATGTACGTAGCAAAGATTCTGCTTCAATCGAAGCTTTCACTGCCTTCCATGCAAGGTTCAACACACTTAGACAAGGTACGTGGAAAAGCTGTTGTAGTAAGTGATGATTACATGGGCATGAAGCAGCACCAACCCGAATCTATAGCCTTTGCGTTGCTTCTCAGCCTTCTCAACCAGCCCCTTTATTTGAGAAGTGTGGCACATCTTGAACAGGTATTCATTTACATTCATAGATGTGGTCCGGCTTTGTTTGGTTTTATGAAAATGAACTCAGGTGTGACATAATTTTTCATGATTTGATCCAGTTGTTGAACTTACTGGAGGTCATCATTGACAATGCTGAAAAAAAGTCTGATTCAGCTGACAGATCAGATGGGTCTGCCAGCCAGCAACAGTCGACACCTCAAGACGCAGAAGTGGAAAACAATTCAGAAAACCATGATTTGTCATCTGGCTCTACTGGTACGATGACCAAACCAATAGATTCAGCTGCAAGTTCTTCAACCAAAGCAGAGAGTGAATCTGATGTTCAGAATGTGTTGCTTAATCTTCCCCAGTCAGAGCTGTGTCTGCTTTGTTCTTTACTTGCACGTGAAGGGTATGTTGGATGATTATTTACAAATACTTCTTTCAGTATTTTTCTATATTGCAATCATAGGTTAAATTAATATGGTTCTACATATTGTCTTACTACTTATGTTGCTCATTCAGTTTGTCAGATAACGCATACACCCTAGTTGCAGAGGTGCTGAAAAAACTTGTGGCAATTGCTCCTAGCCATTGTCATTTGTTTATCACCGAGCTTGCAAATGCAATACAAAGCTTGACAAGATCAGCGATGAGTGAACTTCACATGTTTGGTGAGGCAGTGAAAGCGCTAGTAAGTACCACCTCGTCCGATGGATCTGCTATTTTGAGAGTTTTGCAGTCTCTAAGCTCCCTCATTGGTTCATTAATCACAAAAGGGAAAAACCAGCCGCAGAATTCAGAAGAGCATGTTGCGATGCTTTCTCAATTATCAAACATCAATTCAGCGTTAGAACCTTTGTGGCTTGAGTTAAGCAACTGCATATGCAAAATTGAGGGACATTCTGATTCTGCATCTATTACTATATCCCCATCTTTGAGCTCAACAACGAGAGTTGCTGGAGTAAGCCAGTCACTTCCTGCTGGTGCCCAGAACATCTTGCCGTATATAGAGTCGTTTTTTGTTACCTCTGAGAAGTTGCATCCATCACAGTCTGTTACAGGTCATGATTTCGGGGTTCCAATAGCTTCTGAAGTTGACGAACATCCGAAAGGTCCAGGACCTAGCTCCAAGGTGGATGAGAAGTATACTTCTTTTATCAAGTTTTCTGAAAGGCACAGGAAACTTCTCAATGCCTTTATCCGACAAAATCCTGCTCTGCTTGAGAAGTCCTTTTCGCTCATGCTGAAGGTTCCACGTTTTATTGAATTTGATAACAAACGTGCTTACTTCAGATCAAAGATAAAGCACCAGCACGATCATCACCATAGCCCTTTGAGAATCTCAGTGAGAAGAGCCTATATTCTTGAAGATTCATACAACCAATTGCGAATGAGGTCAACACAAGAACTGAAAGGTAGATTGACTGTTCACTTCCAAGGAGAAGAAGGTATTGATGCAGGTGGGCTTACCAGGGAATGGTATCAGCTGTTGTCAAGGGTTATTTTTGACAAAGGAGCTCTTCTGTTCACAACCGTTGGCAATGACTCCACCTTCCAACCAAATCCAAACTCTGTTTACCAGACCGAACACCTCTCCTACTTCAAATTTGTTGGCCGTGTTGTAAGTGCTGTCTCCTATATAGTAAGACAGTGCTTTGGTATATGCTTAACTCCTTATTTGAATTGTGCAGGTTGGAAAAGCTCTGTTTGACGGGCAACTTCTTGACGTCCATTTCACTCGTTCTTTTTACAAGCATATCTTGGGAGTTAAGGTCACATACCATGACATTGAAGCCATTGATCCCGATTACTACAAAAATCTGAAATGGATGCTGGAGGTATATATACTATGCCGTACATTTTGATCTTGGATACTTGTTTGGTCGTGAAATGAACTGCACCATTAACTATACTTGTTATTCATCTGTTATTCTCTATGCAGAATGATATTAGCGATGTCCTAGATCTTACTTTTAGCATTGACGCTGATGAAGAAAAGTTGATACTGTATGAAAAAACGGAGGTAACTTGATCAGGCCATTTTTAAGAATGTCTATTATAATTGTTGGTGTTTTTTTTTTTTTTACTGAACTTCCAGAATATAAAATGCAGGTAACTGACCATGAACTGATTCCTGGAGGTCGAAACATTAAAGTTACTGAGGAGAATAAGCACCAATATGTTGACTTAGTTGCTGAACATCGATTAACCACAGCTATCCGTCCTCAGATAAATGCATTTTTGGAAGGGTTTAGTGAACTTATCCTCAGAGATCTAATATCAATTTTCAACGACAAGGAGTTGGAGCTATTAATAAGTGGTCTTCCTGATATAGACTGTAAGTTATCCTGTACCAAGGACTTGGCATTTTCTGTAAGTTTTTAGGCTGTCCATGAAGGGATTTTATTGACCTTTGTTGGGGTATAATGTATATCAGTGGATGACCTGAGGGCGAATACAGAATATTCTGGGTACAGTCCTGGATCTCCTGTTATCCAGTGGTTCTGGGAGGTTGTTCAGGGATTGAGCAAAGAAGACAAGGCCCGTCTATTGCAGTTTGTGACTGGAACGTCCAAGGTAACAACGATCTTACACTTCTATGGCCTTGGGCTTATATGGCTTAATTGTGTCGACGGAGTAAACATCGATGCTTTAGACCCCAAAGTTCTGTTCTTTCAGTTCTACTCATTTGTTTCATTTTTATATTTGGAGTATGCTATTGCTGTTGAGGATTTGGCAATCTCAAACCATTAGATAAATGATAAAGGCAAATGAGAGATGAGTAAAGTGGATTGTTGAATATGTGTGGTTGATCTGTGTCCACCAATTTTTGAAATCAACAGGTTCCACTGGAAGGATTTAGTGCCCTACAAGGAATTTCAGGCGCGCAGAAGTTTCAGATCCACAAAGCATATGGAAGCGCTAATCATTTGCCTTCTGCTCATACCTGGTAAGTGTTGATCCTCCTAGTAGTTTCCAATCCATTCAGTTTATGGTGACATAGACATAATATTTAAAATGTTTTGATGAAAATGCAGTTTCAATCAGTTAGATCTGCCAGAGTACCCGTCTAAGGAACATCTGCAGGAGAGGCTACTGCTTGCGATCCATGAAGCCAGCGAAGGTTTCGGCTTTGGTTAAATAACTTTTTCTTCCTCCTTTTTGTTGCTCTTTCACATACAACATATATCTTTGGGTAATGGATTTTGTGAATGAGTAGTATTGCTACATACAATCTTCTTTTATCGTACGGGCAAAAAGGAAATGATCGATCAACCTCCTCTTCATTCTCCTCACTTCTACTCTCTCTTGTAAAGCTCTACTCATACGCCGTCGCATCCTTCCTAAACAGTATGCTTTACTATATTCTTTTAATTGCATATTAACCAAAACCGTCTCTCTAAAACTTTTATCTTCGATGCGACTTAACATTGCAATATTTTGAAAAATGTATCACATGATGAAGCCATCAGCTCCAATCCAACATTTAGTGCTGAAGTCTTTCATATTTTAAAAAAAATTATTATAAAATTTTCAAATAAATTTTAAATGTGTAATGTTTATTAAAAAGGATTAATCAAGTGAATATTTATATTTCTTACATCTACATTATTTCAAAATTTTATATAAATAATGTTTCTATTGATAATTAAAAATTAAAATGCAAATAATATTTATATAATAGAAGAAATAATGACAAACTAATAATAAATTCTACTTTTTATTGTCTCTGTATTTTTTCTTTTCTATTTTACTATGTTATGCTATGTATTTTTATTTCTATAATAGAGTTTTAATTTTAAGTGATATTTTAATTTGTGAATTATTACTATATCATTAATTTTGATCACTGATAATTAAGAATTAAAATACAAATTACATTTACATTTTCTTGCGGTGTACTATAGTGGAAATATATTGCTATTTGCATCTTGACCCGCAACTACTAGCATAAAAACCTTTGCACTTCCCATTTAGATGTGCTCCATCTACCACAACAGCCCTCCTCAATAACAATATTATTTTATATAAGCATCTAAAGCAAACATATAGTTTGTAATGGTACTTGGATTGACATGCCTATTATGTATAGATATGCATGTAACTCCTCGTAACCCTTCTTTGAAGCGCCTCTCACCAGGCCTTGTGCAAATTCCAAAGCTTGCCTCCGTATAGCCTATATCAATATGATGTAGTGTCTTTATAATGTCATTGATATACATATGCCTAATTCCTTTTAAGATCACTACCGTAAGTGTAGCAATCAACATAGACCTTCCCAATACATTTTGGATTAGATTGTCGGTGACGAGAATACATGTAGACAACAAAGCATGTGTGCACATTTGTATATATCTGAACAACATATTCTAGAGATTCAGCTATTATGGAAGTTGCGCCTTCTCTATGTCCCTAAGAAAATGAAAATATGAGTCCACTTAGTGTTTGCCAAGATAATTAGTTAATAGTGCATACTCTGCAAAAATAATTAATCAGTAGTTTGTTTTGCGTAGAGTCTGTCATTGTAAACTGGTAACAATGATGTCATGAAAAAAAGTATTACATTCCAACAATTTTCATTTTTAGTGTATCATTCTTTATATTCATGTACAAAAGTGTACCATTTCACCAAATCACCCATATATCTATTTTGTAAGGGTCGAATATCCCCACAAGCGAGCATGGTCTAGTGGTCAAAAGAAATGGTTAAATGTTGCATCATTTGTGCCGAGGTGACACCCTAAGTGTGACCTCGGTCAGGCAAGTTTACAAAGGGAATGCGAGGAAGTCTGCCTGAGTCACTTCCTCGACATAACTCTAATATTCGGACATGCCGAGGACATTATCTGGATCATGAGCTCGGCACATCCGCACACATATAAACCAAGATCATCTCTCTGGATATGACCTCAGCCAGCAAGCAATCTAAGGAGATGTCGAGGAAGTGCATCTAAATCCCTTCCTCGGCATAACTTTCCTTTCGAGACATGCCGAGTACATTTACCGAATCATAAGCTCGGCATAGTCCATCACACGTCCAGCCGAAGACATCATCAGTGTCATGTCCTCGGCCGAATTTGTATTACGAACATTAGGACGAGGAAGTAACTAAATCATTTCCTCAGCCCATTCTTATCTATCCTTGAAGGCCGAGTTCGTTAGCATGAGGTAGTGGGCCGAGCAGCCCAATACCTGTCAAAAGCCAAGAAACCCAGGCTCAGGTAACGAGTAAATGAGCCGACCTGAAGGGAAAAGGCAAGAAGGATCAGGAAGATACGAGAAGATCTAGCAGTTTAACTTATTCTTAAGTCGGCATAATTCTGTATATATACCTTCTTATATACCTTCTTAGGTTAAACTTGTATGATCATCTCTTTTGAGCCTAAAAACCCTGAAAGCTTACACTACGAAAGACTTTCTTGTTACATCAATACAAAGCAATCCTTTGCTAGAATCTTTGTGTTTGTGTCTAGCTCTTTGCTTCGAGTTCCTCGTCAAGAATCTCGAACAAATAGTGGTTGTGTGTTTTTACCACACAATTTGGCGCCGACTGTGGGGACCCGAAGACTTTCTCACAAACTAAACCCCTAACAAAGAAGATGTCAGACGAGCAACAAAACCCCGGAGGTCAACAACAGCCGGAGACGGCTCAACCACTCACCGTCATGCGGACCATAATTGATGACCAGGGAGTAACCCGCACCAAGATGGACCCAAAAGCTGTTGTGGCCACAATCGCCAACCTTGCTCAGAAAGCCGCGCAACAGGAAACAACTAACCTCGGTATCCTTAATCAGCTGAGTACAATAGCCACTCAGCTGGCTGCTACAAGGAAACCTCCGAGACGAATCCCAACCAACGCTCGAAGTGTGCTCAACTTCTATGGAGAAGGATTCCAGACGCCTTCCAATACTTTCAGAATCTCGGATCCCACTCGTCTTCCTCCTCCTCCACCACGACGAGGAGCTTCAACGCCTATCAAGACAGTTGCTTCCCGGGAACCAATTCGGAACACATACGACGAGGTTAACAAGGAAGCCGAGGACAGAGCCCTCAGCCCGAACGAAGAACGAATCCCCGATCCCGAAGCCAAAGTCAACAGAGTGGAAGTATCTGATGACGACCACGATCCTGACAAGGAAGTCGAACGTCGCGACCTCCGTGCCGAGCTCGAAGAGATGAGACCCATGATCGCAAAAACCCACGATGGTTTTAAAGATGTCCAAAACTAGGTTCACCGAGCAACCTCCTCGGCTCCTGCGATTGATCGAATGCTAGAAGAGGCGAGGCGAACCCCCTTTACCCCAGCAATCACGGCGGTGAACATCCTTGTTCCTGGAAATATGAAGATCCCGATCTTCAAGGGGTTCACAGATCCTAAAGCTCACCTCGCTGCGTTCCATGTCACCATGAAACGAGCGAAATTCTCACCAAGAAAGAGAGATGCCGGCCTCTGCCTTCTCTTTGCCGACCATCTGGAAGGAGTGGCGCTCCGGTGGTTCATCAAACTCGATCCTTACTCGGTAGACAACTTCGATACCCTCCAGAGCAAATTTCTAGCACAATACGTCATCCTGGCGGGGACTGAGCCGACCAAAAACGATTTGTGGAACATCCGGCAGGGACATAATGAATCGCTCTGCGATTTTATAGTCAGGTTCAAGTCAACCCTGACGTAAATCAATGGCATAGGAGACGAAGCCATGCTCGAGGCTTTGAAACAAGAATTACTATTCACTGGAAAACTTCGCCGATCTTTGACGAAACGGCCAGTGCTCACCGTTCAGGAAGCGTTACAACGAGCGGTTGGATATATAACGGATGATGAGGAAATGCAGACCCTCCGGACCAAACAAGGACGGGGGACGAGCCGACCAACATCGACCATGTCACAGCCCACAACACGGACGAAGACGGCAACCGGTCGTTACATTGACCACGAAGGATCTTCCCAGGGAGGATTTCATAACTATCTTCTGGATTATCCCGAAGAGGACGAGTGCAACTATGTCAAGGACACACCCGAAAGAAGCCTTGGCCCAGGTCGAGGCTGAGGTGGTGGCCGAACGGGAGGCGAGGACGAGGTCGTTCCAATCAGTGGCTTCTCCAGAATGCTTACGACGAAAACGCCTTCTGCGACCATCACCAGAACAAAGGACATATCACCGCAAACTGCAAGGTTCTGGGAGCTCTCCTGGCCAAGTACTTGGCCGAGGGGAAACTAGGAGATTTCAGCGTTAAGGTTTTTCCAGGACCAAAGAAAGATGACGCCCGAACAGCTCCACAGCCAAACGATCTAGCTAAGCGCGACACGGCCGAGGAAGGGGACCAGTAGCGAGGTCCTTTGCCTCGGATTAATATGATCATGGGCAGATCACAATATTGCTTCGATACGGAGTCATCCATCAAAGCCTTCTAACGACAGGCCGACTCCGTCTCCAGAGTGACGGCCGACCACGATATCCCAGATCATAACATGACCTTTGAGGCCAGGGGTGCAAAAGGGATCATTCACCTTATAGCGACCCTCTAGTAATCGAACTCATCATCAATGATTTCGAGGTAGCATGGATCCTCATTGATACAGGGAGCACGGTGGACGCAATATTCCGAGAGACAGTCCAACGGATGAACGTTCCTCTAACAGATGTTACTCCGAGTCCGAAACCATTGACCGGTTTCTCCGGTGAAACAACGATGACGCTAGGAACAATAAAGCTCTCGGTTCAAGCTTTGGAAGTAACTAAAATCGTGGACTTCTCTGTGGACGACCACCTGGCCATCTACAATGTTATGCTCGGTACACCGTGGCTAAACGCAATGAAGGCAGTCCCGTTTCCTTACCACCTGTGCGTAAAATTTCCAACACCGATGAGGATTGGAACGATCCGGGGAAGTCAGCGGGAATCCAGAGTTTACCCACTGGACGAGCACAAACCCAGACAGCCGGTCACCGACCGAAAGCCAGAATCCGAGGTAAAAAGGAGCCGGGATAATCATGACGATGACAAGCAATTATCAATCGTCTTATAGCAATTACAGCTCGTGGAGACTCATGAAAGGCTAACAAGCAGAGACTTTGTTGTACCGGTACCGATCGACGATGAGCATCCAGAACGCTGCGTCGAAATCGGCAGTGGACTTTAGGACCCCCTTCGATGAAATCGTCGGACAACTCAAACAGAACGTGAACATGTTTGCTTGGGCAGTCGAGGATATGTCTGGCATAAGTACGCAGATAGCTTGCCATGAGCCGAACGTCGACCCTTCTTTCAAACCTGTCAAGCAAAAAAGACGCATGTTAGGTGACGAACGAGCTGCAGCAGTCAACGGCGAAGTCGAGCGCCTTCTCAAGGTAGCATCCATAATGGAATCTAAATTTCCGGACTGGATCGCTAACCCGGTGGTCGTAAAGAAGAAGAACAAGAAGTGGAGAGTGTGTGTGGACTTCACCAAACTGAACAAGGCATGCCCTAAGGATAGTTTCCCGCTTTCACATATCGATCGGCTTGTTGAAGCTACTGCCGGAAACGAACTCCTAAGCTTCATGGATGCATTCTTTGGCTATAATCAGATCTTCATGCTTCCCGACCGCGAAAAGACGACGTTTATTACAGATCGGGGTACCTATTGCTATAAAGTCATGCCATTCGGACTGAAGAACGCTGGAGCTACGTACCAGCGACTGGTCAATAGGATGTTCGCAAAACAGCTCGGCAAGACTATGGAAGCTTACATCGACGACATGTTAGTCAAGTCCCTGAAGGCCAACGACCATGCTCTTCACTTGGCCGAGTGCTTCCAAGAGCTCAACTCTTACAACATGAAGCTCAATCCGACCAAGTGTCAGTTCGGAGTAGAATCAGGAGAGTTCCTCGGCTACTTAGTCACTAAGCGTGGGATAGAAGCAAATCCCAAGCAGATCGAGGCCATCGAGTCCATGGAGTCACCCACAAAAGCAAAACATATCCAACGACTCACGGGACGAGTAGCAGCTCTTAACCGATTCATCTGGCGATCAACATATAAGTACCCCCCCCCCTTTTATAAGACCCTTTGTGATACGAAGTTGATAGTTTGGACTGATCAATGTGAGGTAGCCTTTCAGCAGTTAAGGTAATATCTCAGGACTCCACTAGTCCTTTCAAAACCTGTAAATGGAGAACCCCTCTTCATGTATATCACTGTTTCGGCAGCCCCGGTCAGCAGCGCTTTGATCAGAGAGGAGGATAACAAGCAGCGCGCAGTTTTCTACGTTAGCCAGTCCTTAACCGGCGCTAAGACACGCTACCCGTTAATGGAGAAATTAGCTCTCGCAGTAGTCGTCTCAGCACGAAAATTGCGACCTTGTTTCCAGTCACATACGATCATCGTGCTCACCGCATATCCACTACGCGCGATTCTACACATCCCAAGTCAGTCTGGTCGTCTCGCCAAATGGGCCATCAAACTTAGGGAATACGACATAGAATACAGGTCGCGCACCGCAGCAAAAGCACAGGTTCTGGCCGATTTTATCTTGGCCGATTTCACTGAAGAACTAGACGAAGACGCGTCCCCATCCAACGACTCGGAGATATTAGTAGTCAAACCCCATAAACCCAACGCAGAGAATTCCTCGGTGGATGGATCAGATTTATCCTCGGTGTCTACCGAGCCTACCAACTCTGCCGAGACGACAACATACTCGACCGACAGAATCGTGGTCCATAGACGACGTCCAACCTGGACCCTGCATTTAGATGGGTCGTCCTCCAAATAGGGCCCCGAAATCGGGATCAATCTCACTGCTCCAAACGGAGATATTATCGAGCAGTCCTTACGACTCAATTTCGAAGCTTCTAACAACGAGTCTGAATATGAAGCTCTCATCGCTGGACTTCGTTTAACTCATGGAATGGAGATCCGATGACTTCACACATTATGCGATTCTCAGCTCGTCGTCAACCAATTCCACGGGGACTATTCCACTCGTGATGATCGCATGGAGACTTGTCTGAACATTGATCGGGATCTCGCATAAGTTTTTGACGAATTTACTTTAACTCGAATCCCGCGATCCTAAAACTCCTTGGCCGACGCTCTAGCAGCACTCGGCTCGGCATCCGTCTCTGACTTTCGTCGAGTCGTCCCCGTAAAAAAATCATCGAAACTCCGAGTATACAGGCACCTCACCATGTAGCATTGATCGGCCCCCTCCCAGAAAGAGCTGATCCCGTACCAATGGAAACCGACCAAGCGGAAAGGGCTTCTATTACCTATGGATGTTGAAACACCCTATCCCGGATCCCTATGGAACCGACGTCGCGTGACTCTTGTTAGACCAAACACAGGCCTAACACTGTGCGTTTATCCCCTTTTAAACATGTATATTTAATACACGGGGTTTACGCCTAGAATCTAGCTAACGACTCTACTTGGTCTTTTCCTAGCATAAACTCTATTCACATAACTATTACACAGCGGAACCTTTTAAACCTTAACCGTTCTATGTTCATTCACCTGAACTAACCTTGTACCGAAGCGCATTTGTACATTCGGACAGTCTATCTAGTCTAGATTAGCCTTAGCCGAATTGCCTCGATCTTAAGCGGTCAATCTAACTCTTGACTTCCGTTCGGCTTAGGATCCATCCTACTCGGTCAAGTCATGCCATTCTAGTAATCCGTTGATTCCCTAGACTAGGCAGCAATTCATTTACTCTATTTTAGGCAGTCCTAAGCCTATTCATTCTCTACCATTCTATAAGATGGTTTAGAACGTACCTTGGCCAATTAGCCTATTCGGATTTGTCCTCGGGCGCGTTTTTGCCTGAACGTCTTCCATTCCGATACCCATCCTTGAACCGATCACTTCGTTACTTAGTCAGTCAACCAACCATCCCCACTGACAAGTATACGAAGTGACCGACCTTTTCCCGTTTTATTATTCAATGCATCCTTTCGATTTCACCTTTTCATACTCGTACCCTTTCGTACACGTACCTTTTCATACTTGGACCCTTTCGTGCTCGCCCTTTCATGTTCACACCACTTGGTCATTGGGTTCTTGGCCTTTGCACCCACTGATATTCACACCCCTTAGTGTTCACACTCTTTGGTGGTCGCACCCTTTGGTGGTCACACCCTTTGGTGATCGCACCCTTTGATGATTGCACCCTTTGGTGATCGCACCCTTTGGTGATCGCACCCTTTCTTCACACCTGATGGTTCACACGCATTCTTGCCTTAGGCCTTGTCTGGCCATAAGGTCGTGAGAACCATCTTCTTTCCTTGGGAATTCTATTATCATCCCTGCTGATTCAGACCGTGGATGCCTTGGCACCCCTTGGGATTGAAACCGACAATCCTTCACTCTTCTCTTCTGAATGCGCGACAGATTGGATATGTCTCACGACAACAGTTATAACTTCATAACCGTATCTTTGATTCCATATCCGAAATCTGTCTGGAAACTAGACAAAAAGAGCTTTCCAACCATGGGTATCTCGTAATCTGATTCGGTCGGATTTGGCGGGAAACCACAGTACAAGATGGCGGTAAAAATCTATCTTATTCCATTTCCGTGACATATTCGACGCGCTCGACCAAAATGGTCATAATGTGAGAACCGTTCATCCGATCTTCACTCGGAAACCTGTTACAGAAACTAGACAGAGAGATCTTTCCAACCGTGGGTCTCTCGTCGCCTGGATCGTTCCGAGTCAATGGCAGTCACAATCTGTCTTTCCGCCACTCCATCTTCAACAGACTTCTCTCTCCCTTTTCTCTCTATTTCTGTGAGTGCCTTTCCCCAAAACATGGGTAATATTTGCCACAACACTTCTATTTATAGAAATAATTAGCCATAAAGGCCATCCTATTGCGGATCGCGGGCGTTACCGATGTGACGTACCTTGGATCGCGAGAATAAGATTTCATCACAGATGGCACGGCCACGGCAGAAAAGTGGTCAGCACGTAAACTCAAAGCCAATGCCACATGGTACTCTTTCGCAGAAGGGATACTATACTAGTGAGTCGCCTCTGGACCACTTTTCCGTTGTGTCAAAGGAGAAGCAGCTCGACACGTCATGCAGGAGGTTCACAATGGGTCTTGCGGCAATCATTCCGGTGGACGGAGCCTGGCATTACGAATCAAGACTCACGGTTTCTTCTGACTGTTTTGCCTGTCCAACATTGCTCAACGACTGCGAGCAATATGCTGCCAAGTCTGAAAAATGTCAGCGACATGCACCAGTGACACATCAGCCAGCCGAGCTATTATCCTCGGTCTCATCTCCTTATCGTTTCATGCGATGGTCAATGGATATCGTCGGTCTCATACCCAATTCAAAAACCAAGAAACTCCTCCTCGTCCTGACTGATTACTTCTCTAAGTGAGTTGAGGCGGAGTCGTACGCCAGCATTAAGGATGCTCAAGTAGAGCACTTCGTTTAGAAATTCATCATCTGCGGACATGGTATCCCGCACGAGATCGTCACGGACAACATATCACAATTTATCTCGGCTCGGTTCGAGGCTTTCTGCAAAAAGTTGAAGATTCGTCTCACAAAATCCACTCATCGTTACCCGTAAGGTAACAGACAAGCTGAGGCAATCAACAAGACGATCGTCGATGGTCTTAAGAAAAGACTTGATGCTAAGAAAGGCAAGTGGGGCGAGGAGTTAGGTGAGGTTCTTTGGTCACACCGAACAACTCCTCGTCGTCCCACTGGCGAAACCCCCTTCGTCCTCGTCTACGGCTCTAATTGCGTAATTCCAGCTGAGATGTAATTTCCTGGACTTCGTCCACAGCTTGCCCCACAAGATGAAGAACTCAATAACATCATGTTACTTGATCAGCTCAATTTTGTCGACGAGAAAATAGATCGCGCGCTCGTCTACCTCCAGAACTATCAGCAAAAGGCGGCTTGGTACCATAACTCCCACGTTCGTCCTTGGCATCTACACGAAGACGAGGTCGTTCTGCGCGAAGTTTTTCAGAACACAGCAGAACTAAATGCCGGCAAGCTCGGCGCACATTGGGAGGGACCTTACCGCACTAAGGTCGTCAAGCCCGGTGTCTATGAACTCGTCGCAATGGATGGAAGGATTATTTCACGCTCTTGGAATGCTCGGCATCTAAAAAAATACTACCATTAGTACTTGATGCTCGGCCATCAAACCAAAAAAAAAAAAAAAAACCATTGGTTCGCATCTTATGCGCTGAACTTGAACTACAGGCTCGGCTTGATCCATTCACAGTGTACTTAAGCAGCCTATCATGGGTCCATCTAGCCCCCTCTCTCAAAAGGGGGGGGGGGGGA